>JALPQI010001451.1:0-152911 GCA_025490895.1 Thaumatotibia leucotreta
GATAACATTAGCTTTTTTCCAAAACCAGTTTTGTCAGTTATAGAAAACAGATTTGATGTTTTAACTTTATCCAATTTGAAAACGGTGTGTAGAATTAATGGATAAAATAACGTTTTATTGGCTAGGGAAAGTTTAGAGACGTCAACTGTCACTGGTGTAACTATTCTGTATGGTGTTTTGGTGACGTCTGATAAATCTTCGCTGCCACTCGGGTGTTTTTCAATAGAATCTTGTAATATAGCTTGCTGTAGAACGTTGTATTCATCATCTGAAAAATAAAAAGGTTGGATTTGAGATTTAAGTTCTGATTTCAATGTAAAGGAATCATAAAGATTCATTGCAACAACTCTCTTTTGAATATCGTTGTAAAAGAAATACGTATTTTCTTTACTTTGTAAATGTTATTTATGTAACCCTCTGACAACTGCCGTCATATTAACATAGGTCCCAATAAAGATTGTTCATCAATTTGACAGATATTAATATTATAAATAATATATATATATGTACATATATTTATATCTCGTTAATAGGTTAAGTTTAAGTATTAGTAGTATCCAATAATAAAATTAAAGGTAGCTCGCATCGTGGTCTCAAGTAACAAGTAATACATATTATTAAAGAAAGTAGTATGATAATTTTACAGTAAGAAAAAGTTAGACCAGAGTAAACTAAGGGGTGTACCGATAAAAAACTGGCAAATTCAAATGAAAAAATCGGGTCAATATATTTAAAAAGCTGTAATTTCTGGCGTTTGTAAGTAACTAGGAGGTCTTAAATTAGCTAACTTTGGTCCTTTTTTGTTGCTACTGCAATCTCAGTATTCACAATACAAGTTCTCCAGAACCCCTCCGAAAAATATTTTTCCAAGCTCTTTTTTTATTCTCCACTGCACGATTTCGTGTTCTGCAGAAGTGATATTTCTGGTTAATCTCCATGTTTTTTTTAATATACCCCTGCCTTGGGCGCAGTAATACTCTGTGAAGGGAATTATGTCACATAATTATTATGTGAATTTTTTATGGGTTTTTAATTAATTATTTAATCCTATGCAAATCTTAGTCTCTTTGGTATAGTTTTATGAAGCGAAATTAGTCCGAAAAAGTATCAAGGATCATCATCAGCCTACAATAGTCCACTGCTGGACGTAGGCCTCCCCTATCAACCATGCGCACAGACGCATTAGGAGGTAAATGCCCATAATCGCCACGCTGGGCAAGCGGGTTGGCGATCGCAGTAATGTGTCCAGTATGATGACGCTGCTGCCCATCATCATTTTTTTGTCAAATAATGGTCAGTGACACTTCAATCCCTTTGTCGACTCTTACGACACCCGCAGGAGGAGTTGGGGTGGTGACAAATGTATTCTTATTGCCGTCACCACACGGCCAAGGATAGTATGCATAAATCAAGGATATCTTAAGGAACACTGGAAGAATAGCCAGATAATATTGACAACAGTCCCATAATTTTGAAAACTACATACAAAAAAAGAAAAAAATGTTTGGAAAAGATAGTTCGGAAGAGGTTTCGAAGAAGCTGTACTGTGAGTACCTGAAATGCAGTAGTGACACAAAAGTACTAACAGTCAGCTAAGTTAAGACTTCCTGGTTAATTTCAAAGGCATGAAATTATAGCTACCTAACTATATCGATCCGATTTTATTATTTGAAATTTACAGTTTTTTATCGGTACACCCCTTACGTTTACTGTAATAAATAATAATAAATTATTTTCTATGCTACTATTTAATAACGCCCTGTTTCATTAATTATCACGCTGCTAAATTGATAAGTTAAAACACCCTCGAATTTAAATGTTCAGATTTAATATTTGTTGTGAAAATATCACAATATTCGGAATGCATAAACATCTCCATTAACACGAAATGCTTATCTTCGTCTATTTGTCAAAGTGAAGGCAAACGAATTGCTGAGTTTTAATAGGCCCTTTTCACTTCGATGCTTCGTTTAAATGCTTGACTTACTCAACATTCAGTTTATTTTTGGCGAGGACTTTCTCAGTCGTCAATTGTGTAATGACTCGATAATGCCCTGAAATGTATAAATACATTATTTGATACAAAATAGAGTATGAAACTAAACTTTAAGCAAATCAGTCTATTACGCATTAGACAACAAACCTAATAAATATATTTACGAGTAGAGTAGCCAATAGTATTCATTTAGTATTTGACTAGATAATTTTTTTTTAGTAGAATGTTTTATTTTCAATAGTCCAACTTTATGTATACATCGGTAGATAGAATTTTAATGTACTAATGTCAAGCCATAGTGTCATTTGGTAGGTGTCAAATTAAAAAAAAATATTGGTTGGTGGTTGGTGTCAATACTGTCAATACTGACACTGACAAATTGACAACATGATGTCAACTAGGTAAATTAAAGTAAAAAAGTTATATCTCCATAGTTTTACTGCTTAGTTGTATGTAGTTATTAATACGTATAAAAAATAAAAGATTTATTTTTACTATAGTAATTATGGTTTTAACAAAATATATCCTGAAAATAAATATAATTAAATATTTCAATCGTAAATAAATATTTTCTAAATATCACTGACAAGTCTGAATAATTTAAAGCGAAAATAACTATTAGACATTATGTTTAATATTCGGTCAAATGTTATAATATGAATGTGTTCCTGTTATGTTTCGAATCCATATAATTATATTTTATTCATAAAGTTTTATTGATTGTTAAAATGTGCCACTTGACTTTCTGTATATACGTGTATGTATTATAAGTATGATTATTGCAAAGCAATTGTAATTTAGTGTTAACCATTAAAGCATAGTACATTTTGAAAAATAATGAGCAGCAATTAAAAGCTAATACTAATTTGGTTTTGAGCTATGTTGATGAGGCCATCGAGCGGAACAAGGGCTCCAGTTTTCGCAAGGGATCTGTCTGTAGGGCAAAGCCAGCTCGCCAAATTAAAAACAGGATAATAGAATTGTCACATCCACGCCTGAGCTGCTGAGTGAGATAGAGAGTTTTTATGGACAGCTATATACGTCATCTAGCAGACCTGAAGTCGATCTGATGGAAGATCTTAGAGCTAGACTGACCATATACAGAAGATCTCACGGACATCAGCTTGTGCGAGATTAGAATGGCTCTTAAACAAGTCAAAAATATCAAGGCGCCTGAAGAAGACAATACATAGACATAGCATACAATACATAGACTACATTACATATCACTATACCATCATAAATATTATACAAATGAAATATGTAATAGAACTGTTAAAATATTAGTAATGAACTTGATCACCGTTCTTGGATAACCATGTCGTCTATAGATTAGCCTTGAATGATATCACAGACTGGCACTGCCGGAGTGATATAGGCAAACCGTTTCACAACTTGACAGCGCGGATAGTCAAAAGATTTAGCATACGATTGAGTCTTGTTAGGACATATGTACAGCAAGGATGTAATTATGGCTTGACCGTAAGCAATGCTCACTACCTACAGATCGAATAAAAACACACGCTGAATAACATATTTAGTACTGATTTTTCAATCCCCAGTTAACAGTAACTGTCAAATAAATGTTAGCTCTATCCTTTTTTGACTGATGACCAGCGATAAGGATGGTAATACTTTTAACTGACGGATACTTTTAACTGAGGATTGAAAAATCAGCCCTTAGTTGAACTTAATTTATTGGTATTTAATCAATGAAGTAATTTAAAACGAGGCATGAAGACGCGCCCTTATTAGTAGCAGCTGTTTCAGTCTTATCTGATTGCCGCCTAATGGCAACGGTCACGGTACATTTTTATTGCAAATTAAGCAAAAAGAAAATGCTGTTTATACCAGTAAATAAACTCAAAAACTTGTTAAAAATACATTATTAGGACCACAGTCATTTTTCTGACTGAAACTCAGACTAATGATTTACCTAAATACTTGATGCCAAGATAGTAAAGTTGTGGTGGCGTACAGTTGCCATCGTCAATATGTAAACAAGGTCTTAGGTACCCACTGTGGCCATAACAATAGTCGGGTTTTGACTATAATGTTTATGGCACCATACGGAATGTTACACGGTGTGGTACTATACAGCACGTCCACGTATGAGTTTATTGATTCTTTTGCGGTACATATTCATGAAAAGAAATGTACTTTTATGTACTTATGTTTTTAAAAAATGTACCTGCACGGTTTTGGCATAGCAAGATACAGGTCGTGGTCGTGCTGAGTAGGTACTCCCTGGCACGACCACACTATATTTATGGGTAAAACAATGGTCAAATGAATACAAAACAAATGTACTCAAATTGTACTATCTACAAGCACATCAAAATGTGAGAGTGGTACTGCAAAAATCGCTGTCATGATTAAAAAACGTGAACCTTGGGGCTGATTTAGACGGCGCGCTTACTCGCATCATGCGACTTTCATTGCATTGCGGGCTTTGACCGGCTGGATGAAATAAACCAACAGTTAGCATAGCAATGTAACTTAAATCCCATGAGACTTTGGGCGCGCATCATACGCGTCTAAATGTTAGAAGATCATCGATGTAAAGGGACATTTAGACGCGTATGATACGCGCCCAAAGTCTCATGGGATTTAAGTTACATTGCTATGCTAACTGTTGGTTTATTTCAACCAGCCCGTCAAAGCCCGCAATGCAATGAAAGTCGCATGATGCGAGTAAGCGCGCCGTCTAAATCAGCCCCTAGGTTCACGTTTTTTAATCATGACAGCGATTTTTGCAGTACCACTCTCACATTTTGATGTGCTTGTAGATAGTACAATTTGAGTACATTTGTTTTGTATTCATTTGACCATTGTTTTACCCATTAATATAGTGTGGTCGTGCCAGGGAGTACCTACTCAGCACGACCACGACCTGTATCTCGCTATGCCAAAACCGTGTAGGTACATTTTTTAAAAACATAAGTACATAAAAGTACATTTCTTTTCATGAATATGTACCGCAAAAGAATCAATAAACTCATACGTGGACGTGCTGTATAGTACCACACGTTACACGGATGTTTATGAAACGGAACGATGATCTTTCCCACTGCCGACCGAGTCTACCAACCATTACGATGAATTTTCAGTAGTGTACCAACATCGAAATATCTTAAAAAAAAATTAACCCCTCATACAAAGTGACTGATTAGTTAGAGCTCAGTAGTATGGAAAATTCAATTTTACATGTACGTTTTCGATGTTGGTCCCATACTGAAAGTTCATCGTAATTGTTGGTAGACTCGGTCGGTAGCGGGAAAAGCCGTCGTTCCGTTCCACCCTCTATATACTTTTTTTATGGCAATTATACTAATCGATGTATGTACTAAACAGATTTTCATAAAAGTTAAATGAATTAAGGTGAAGAAATGTTTGCATATTTTAGAACCAAATTGTCCAATAATTTAGATAACAACGGTTGAAGCGTTTAGTATCAGGATATTAAGCCATATAGGGCGGTAGCACTAGTTTTGTACACTTTTCTGACATTCATCAGTGATGGACACTATAATCTCAGCCCTAAGAACATGCGATTATCTTATCAATTGACTGTTGCAAAACAAATGCCTATCTCTTAGCTTCTTTAAAATAAGAATTAATTGTCTACATCATTTGGTCCTTGTCCATTATTACGGTCGACGTTACATCTATATAATATTAATATATGACAATATGAAGGGTCCACGGAAAGAACATGTCTAGTCAATCCAAATTAGAGAAGGAAAAACCACCTTACTTTTAACAGAATAAGGTGTAAATTTGCCCTCATCTTTTTAGGCACTGGACAAAGGGTTGATCGATTTTTTTATTTTCGGATAATCATAAAATCATCTTTACGAATCGATTCTCTGTGGCTAGAGAAACAAAAAATATTACGACCGTTTTTAGATTTACTTTTATTTTGTACTTCGTTTAAATAGGCCCAAAGATCGGCCCTATTTTTGAGGTTTTTTTCCGAAACTAGAAAAAATCGATCCACCCTGGACATGTTTTTTTTCCGTGGACCCTTCATATAATAAATTGATCTAACTTACAAACGAAAGCTGTTGCACTTAGAAGAGAACAAACACTTATCAATCTGAAACAAAACATGGAAATATTAGCCAAAACAACACATTTGAAAAAAAAAGTATTATACTTCGTATAAAACCGTTTTGATTTGCAGGTAGGCTACCGATAGGGAACCGATGTTCACTGAATTATAGTAAAACCATTTATTTCTTCGTTATCCTTAGACTACGAACGATGTAAACTGGTAATAGGTTCAAAACGTTGGGATGCAATGAAAATACGAGCTATAATCCGTTTCCATTGTTTTATTTCATCAAAATATTTTATCTAATGAATGAAAATTATATTTTAGGTCTGAAGGTTTGACACACCGTTGTAAAATGTCGACAGAACAAAACTGGCGGAACTCAAGTAAAATTCGTGCATTTTAATAAGGTATAGGTATAACTTTACATCAAATTATACTTCTGAATTCTTACTCTTTTTCATTCATAAACGTCTCCTAACTTAGCAAGCCGCTAGGCATTGTTCGTCCCTTTCAGTCTTAACAATATGTCAGTAAGTTTTTTTTATGGAACAGGAGGCAAACGAGTAGACGTGTCGCCTGATGGTAAACGATCACCGTCGCCCATGGACACTCGCAACACCCATGGTATTACAAGTGCGTTGCCGACCTTTAAGATGGGAATACGCTAAGATGGAGATGGACAGACAATACCTACTTAGCGGCTTATTAAGTAAGTAGACATTTATAATATAGGGTTAGACATTCCTGGATAATGAAATGACATTCAATTTATCAAATTACGAATACAATAATATTGATTTAAACTTTCACGATTATCACTCATATTTTAAAGACAAACGGGTCTTAATCGCGTAAACTTACGATTATTTATATCCTGACGTTGAGGGCATAACGTAACACCCGTCGTCGCAGGCAGACTGGCGAGAGAATGTATCAACACCTTCGAGCTGCGCGGGTTTTTTTCGAACTACCCGCACTTGATCTTGATTATTCACTTCTAGGCTAGGGTTATCACTAGGCCTACATGCCAACGTAAGTTTACGCGATTAAGTCCTGTTTGTCTTTAAAATATGAGAAATACTACAAGTCATAAAACAATCTCCTCCCTTTCCCCGTGGCAATCGAAGCAAATCAATATCAACTATTGAATAGTCCGTGTTCCTTCGCTCATATCTCCTTTCATCCAAGACTAATGTTTTTCCGATATCCTTTATATTTTAAAACTGCATTGAGATTTCTATATAGCGGATGCGTTATTTTATGAAGTTCTTATTCAATGGCTAGGTTACTGGTTGTTCGTGCTGTCTGGAAAATAGGTCGAACTAATTTTTATTTTTAGTTTGTCAGTTTTTAGTACTTTCATGGCTTTCTATATGAGTTTAAAAAGTATGCTAACGTGGACATTAGGGTGGTTCACGTATGTATGGAAATCGATTACATTTTTTAATAAGGCAGTCTCTTATTTTGTTACGCCTATTACGTTAATAAAATAAACTAAGTTTCGTTATTTTATCTCAACTTTAAAGCGCCTTTTAAAAATGGAATATTGAATGATACCCAAAAAATGTATTTTATATTTCTGACTTTTATCTCCGGTTTATTATATAAAATAAAGTTACATTTTTAATTACACTATTCAATTTGCCAATTTATAGACACTATAGGATATATTAGATCAGCTACGGTGCTTTGCTCAAAAATATCTAAACATGCTCTCTAATGCCATGGCATTATCAGAGCAACAGAGAGACAACAGATTCATGCTCAGATACTTGTAACCACCCTGGCCGCTTCGATATACCACTTTACAAAAATCCGATTAGTGATTAGGTTTATGATTTTGAGTAAAAGTTTCCCTGTTGTGTGACATCTCTAGGTACTGAAGATTGCGTTACATGAACTTATTTCAGATACGCATGTGAAAACAAATCTAAAATGTTTACCCGCCGAAGAAAACTTTTAATCCACGAAAAAACTTCTGTTTATACAAAAAGCTCGTGCAAGCTCCTAAATTACCGTACATGCGACATCTGTTTAAACGTGTCTCGCGAAATGCATATCAGCCTTACCATGATCTGGAGTCGTACCATGAGTGCAGCTGCATTATTAACGCATACTTACTTTCTATCCGGCTTGCTCACATCAATACGATAAGATATTTATTTATTTATATTTATAATACGCGAGTACGAGCGGGATGCTCAAAAATATGTTAAATTAAATTTTTAACTGTTTATTTCAAGGATAAAATTTCAGATTGCCTAAGGTACCTACTTCTTAGTTTAATCTATATAATATGTCCCAGTGCACTTTTATTCTGTGTAATAAGAACGTCGTAACATATTTAGAAGAGGATTCTTTCGATACCTGCGACTATAATATAACATGGATAAACCACAAAAACAATTGTTCAGTTATGCCAATATGGACAAGACATAGCGCTTTTTTTAACATCGCGCATATTTCGGCGCTACACTTTTGACTAATGTTTATAGAATATAGCCAATCAAAACTTTGATGGACCAATCTCAACTATTTTTAAATGCTGATATTATGTTGTTATAGAAACTTCATTACCGTGATGCACTGAAGAGGGGATGACACTTGTCAACTAAAATTCAGGACCGTTTTTGAAAGGCAATTTAGTATGGCGTGCGGCTTCCATGTTTTATTTGTTCGTAGTTCGATACATATTTTTATACTTGCCTGTACGATTACAGGCCGCAGCCGATGCAAACACGTTTACATCCTCAGACTGTGATCATTATCGCAAACTCTCCGAACAAGCGTCGTGCGACACTTTAATGATACATAATGTACTGGTTTTAACTTTACAAGCAGCCGACCGAAAGCAATTGCTTATGGTTATGCATGTATTACCTGGATGCTGATCATTGAAAGACCTTATCGCTTTAGCATAAGGTTCACAAGTGGTGAACTTTGAGAGTGTGAACGCGATAGATAACTTGTCTTTCAACATGCTCATTTATTTTGTATTTAATAATTACGCTTCAAACTGAATTGCTAGTGTTTAATAGGAAAATATAAATTATCTTAGTAGTAGGGTTGTAATATACAGGGAGTACCTATATTCACTATGCGTATGAAGTGAACGCATGTCTGCTATGATGACTTCAGCTGCCCATCATTAATCTTTTACCAACATTTGTCAGTGACTCTTACGACACCCGCAGAAAGAGTTGGGGTGGTGACATATTCTTACCGCACGGCAAATTAATTGATTTTTTTTTATTCATATGAAAATACCTCGACCCTACTTATTAATAGTTAATTTTTATACGTGATGCCGCGATAAGTATGTAATATTTGACTGTATCAATCAATAAGTTTAATTATCAAGAAAATATTATTATTATTGTCTTAGCATTTATTAATGACATGTCACAGCTAATTCGGCATATTAAGAAAGGCATACATAATGCTTGCGTTAATTCTCCGTCAAAGTAAGGATTTCAAATACCTAGCATAGAGTTGTTTAGAGTCCATTCTATTTGGTACATATCCAATCTATAGAAGTTATTCAAAATTACTGCCACAAAAGATCGCAACCGGTCGATGCGGCAAATTTTTCTAGCACTTACATATCTATTCAAAATTAATTGCCGAAACATCTCTGATTTAGATTCCCCACTTTATATGTCAAAAATATTGAAAGGTTTTCAGAGAGCAGACAGATGTTGTATTGCTGTATAAACTACTGAACAACCTCTTTGATTCACAATACTTCACGAGAAGATTCAGATCATAATTCGAAACGCAGGCTTTACTTATACCGGTCGACTCGACAGTAGTTTTTAACCTCCGTCGTAAAGTCACGAGTGGCGAAGGTACACAGTGAGTAAAAGTACGCAATCCCATACATTTAAGTCAAAAATATATGTGTTTACGTACACTTACCAACTGCGTGACATACACCACGTGACTCTAATAACTAGCAGCGATGCCAAGCCACGGAGAACTGTCCAACCAGGTAAGAATCGGAAAATGGATTAAAACCCTCTCATTCGACAACCATATATTACTAAAAAGTTATATTTGAAGGTACCAATTCTCGCGTTGTCACAAAATTACATCGTTCAAAACTTTTTGTCGGTAGAATAGCTACTTTTTGCAAAAAATACACATCCTCTTTTATTAAAACAAAATTTTCCTCTTCGTTGGCATATTGCCAGTTCTTAAAACAAAAGACACTTACATGTAGTAAACAAACTGCATTTGACATATACTGAAATGCTGTTTTCAGCCAATAAACAAATTGTACAAAAGCACACTCAAAAACTCAATAGATGCCAAACAAATGCGGCCAATTATGCCTCTCTCCATTTGAAAACTTACCAAAACGCAATCGCGTAACAATACTGCAACCCTGGTTAAAAAGGATGTAAGTAGTATATAAACTATATGAGACTAATGTCACTTTACACGAGGAAAAGAATGATTTTTAGGTTTTCCAAGCGGCGGGTGCTGCCAGATCATTCGTAACTAGGTCACTTTTATTCGACCTAGAATAGTTCACGTTGTCAGCATTTTGGAGCACTGTACTGCTTTTCCCAAATCATTACAAGCGCATCTCAAGAAGACCAGCATAATTACAGAGTCTACGAATTTACATTTTCTGAAGGACGAGGGGTTGCAAGTATTGTGGTCTGGCTAGCAGATGCGTTTACAAAGTCAAGTAAATAATAGGACTGTCGTGTTGGCCGCCGACTTTGTGGGCGCGGATGAATGAAAATCAGAGACACCAAGTTTTGCTTTTTTAAGCTGGTTCTCTACGTGCTCCGATCAGCTTTTGTTTGTTGTAATATTCCTTTTGAGAATTCTGTCATACTTTTTTAAGTCACTTCTTTGTTATGATTATGACATTTTTGGTAAATCAAAGACAGACACGTAAAATAAAACAGTAGGGTATCGTGGACTTCCTTGTTAATAAGTATATCATCATAGAATACCCACTTTCTGAGATGGCCTAAAGCTTTATTCACGTTAATGAATACCTACCTAAAATGGTCTCCAATTGTGAGAATGTATGATATTGTTATTCTAAAGTTAACTGGAATAAAATATGTTCGCCTTTGCACTTACATTTTGTGTTGTAGTCTATAATGTGTACAATAAAGCACTTACTACTACTGCTACAGGCTATAAATATATTGGTGATGTAGGAATAATATTACCAAGCACGTTGTTGGAGATCGTAGTTACTAAACCTATTCGATTTACGTTCCATCGATTTCTATTTCCTACGATACCGAATACATTTGACTGGTTTTTGCTAACTTTTGCCAATTGGAAGTCTAACTTTTTCACAGTTCTAAACGTCCAAAAGTTAGCCAATGGAATATTTCCACCATTTTGCTTAAAGTTGCCTATCGCCTAATTAAACAGGGTATTCGTAGTTGAATGAAAAGCTTTGAGAAGGAAAATCCCGCTTGCGCAGCGTCGCAGTGTTTGCTTTTTAATTGTGCACTGTTTTACTAAAATATTTAACATTGTTTAGTTCTATTTATATGGCGTTTGGGGTGGGCTAATGATACTGTAGTGAAGGTCGCAGAAGTCCGCTGGATGCGGGTGGCGCAGGGTCAGTCATTGTGGCAATCTTTGGGAGAGATATAACGTTGAGCAGTTGTATATATTTCGGTTAATATGATTGTACTGTTAATGAGAATATGGCAGTGATAACACTGATATGATTGTTAAATGAATATGAACGAAAAACAGGAAGTCACGGAGTCAAGTACCTAACCAACATATAATTTATAAAGGATGGGAATGGGAATGCCGACGGATTGTACCCATTGATTTTATTGAAATAAAAAATATTATGTGCCTTATGTAACAGACAAACAATTTTTTTGTCTTTTTTTTGCATGACCTTGATCTAGTTAAGATTGTCCCAGGATATCTATTTATTTAAGATTTATTTACATTGCTTGCCAATTCTAATTGACGGCGATGACTACGCAATTGCATATGGTTTCTTCTTCTTTCCGATTGACAACAAAATACTAAACAAAAAAATTGACTTCTAATCTACCTCCCAGTCTCCGTAGGCTAGATGGCAGTGACCCTGTCTACGAAACTGAACGTTCCGGGGTCAAATACCAGCGAGGGCATTATTTGTATATTCTTTTATCACAAAATGTTTGTACCTTCGTCATGGCTGTATAGTGTCTATCCCCCTTATTCATAAACGTCTGCTAACTTAACAAGCCTCTAATAATTGTTTGTCCCTTTCGGTCTTAACAATGTGTCCATAAGAGCAAAAGGGACAAACAATTATTAGCGGCTTGTTAAGTTAACAGACGTTTATGAATAAGGGGGTATGTCTTTAAGTAGCTGTGCGTATCTATCTGTTATGCATATATCGTCACTTTGTACTCACATCACAAGCCTGGGTCTAGGTAGATTTGTGTAAGATGTTCCAAGATATTTATTTAGGTATTTATTATTATTTATTTACTTCCATATGTCAAAATTTACTTCTTTTATAATGTTGGAGATTGTATTTCATAATTTATACGATTTTTTTATAAAACAAAGAATACAAAGTAATGTAAATTGCAATACTGCTCGTATTCATTTACATACAATGCTTATTCTTGACCTAAAAACGTTCGTTATTTCACAAATAAATAACCTGCTTTTAAAAGAGGAAATAGTTTAATGCTTTCTTCCGGTGTCTGTCAAGTCAGTAGGTGTCAGGGGTGATGAACTTGGGCAAGTACAAATGTTGGTTTAAAAATACTAGATACAATTTAATAATAAAAATGTAAAATTTCGTTTTTACATAATTTGGTGGGGTGTTTATATTAGTTATGAAAATATATGTATATACATGTACCAATAATATTATTACCCATTTATTTCTCATTTTTCTTTCTTATATTAGTGTAATAATTACCTTTTTCACAATTATAAATACGTGTCATTAGCTGGAAGAGATCACTAATTGGTTAAAGTTCGCCTTTGTACCTACATTTCTTTATAACTGTAAAATATTCTGCGAACAATAAAGCGATTTACTACTACTACGTACTACATGAACTAATTATCCACCTACTTAAAAAAACCTGTTATTTTTTTTTGTTTTTTTTTTTTTACTTATTGAAGCGTTTCAATTTCTAACGTCATTTTAGAATAATTATGGAAACGGATTATGAAGACTTATGAAATCGATGTAAGAATAATAATATATCTACAATAGTCATCCAATCCAAATGGAGCCTACCGTAGAACCATGTCAAATTGACAAGTAGTTTAATGCCTTACAATCTTATTATTAACGTTAGTTTGATATGGTCCCTGTGTGGACAATTGGTTGCGTGTACCTACATACTCATATAGCCCGCTAGTTGCATAAACGTCATAAAATAGCTTCTTTGTGTGTCATTTTACAATCTGTGACCAAATGCTTGACCAACCTCTCACAATTGTTATACCCATTTAACATGAGAGTGTTAAACGATTTAGAAGGCTTGCCGCGAAACGCGATTGTCATCGCCGGCTGTCACACTTACGTTCAAATATACAAGTGTGAGAGAGAGGCAACACTTCGTTCGAGGTTCGGGGTAGGGCCTCAGATTGCCGAATCAAGACGACGTGGTACATCGCAATGCCAAGCGAAAAGAAATTAATGCTTAGAAAATTGTTACGTGACTGGTCAGTAGCCACCATGACCTGCCACCGTGTTATTCATTCGGACTTACTTTCTACCCGTGTGGTGACGGCAGTAAGAATACGAGAATAGTGACGGCACTAGTCACCACCCCAACTCTTCACGCAGGTGTAGTAAGAGCCGACAAAAAGAAGTCGGCTGCAAAAAACTTAAAACAAGTAAGTCCGTTTTAGCAAATTTTACAGGAGAGCCGAAAAACGATTTTCAACTTTAAATCTCTTTTTCTACAAAAGTATGCAATTTATCAAATTTTTGTTTTTTGGTAACGATTTCATAGTACAATATCTTTAACATGTGAAATTTTCAAGCCTGAAACTGAAGCCGTTGCGAGTAGCCAGCTGAAAATTGGTTTTAACTTTGTCATAAAATAAGAAAAAATAGTCAAATCGATCTTAAAAGCAAGCAACACACGACTTGCTTGTTTCTATCGTTGGCTACACGTCCGTAAACCTATGTAGTTGTCTATTATGTTTATGGAATTAGTGTAGATTGGACAATCATTATCATAATTTTCACTATTAATGACTATACATACATATAATTATGATAAGTAAAAAATACAATTGTATAAAAAAATATTTGACCTTAATTATATTATGGTTACCTATATATGTAATTACCCAAAATTATGCATGCAAATAGCATATATGTATTACACCTACAATTACTTTTGTGATTGATTTTTAATGAAGTAATACTTTTGTCCGCCTCCGTAGCCTAGTTGTTAGTGGCCCTGCCTACGAAGCTGGAGGTTCCGGGTTAGAATCCCGGCGAGGGCATTATTTGTGTATTTATTTATCACAAATAATTGTTCCTTGGTCATGGCTGTCTACGTATTTAAGTATCTATATGTATCTATCTATTATATATATGGTCACCTAGTACCCACATCACAAGCTTTAGTTGAGCTTACCGTGGGACTAGGTCGATTTGTGTAAGATGTTCTAATATATTTATTTATTTAATGAAACGAACTTAAATGTGGTGTTAGAAAATGTAAAGTCTATCTCTGGGACTACAAAGGTAAAGTCATTCGCAAAAAAAACTACGTAGGTCGGTTTATACTTTAATCAACATTTCAAACTATCAATTACATAAATACGTCTTAACCGGACCTGGTCATACATCACACCACATGCGATATGTGTCTTGCATCATGCCTTCATCGCGAACCAAATCACCAACGTTGTCTGACTCGACCAAATCCTGCTAAAAAGGTTGTCGGTGGATGGGCATTAATGGGACTAATTTATTAATTATTTCCGCCTTGTCCACGTAGTCGATTTGCTCAAGATGTATTTAATATGAGTATCTACCTATTTTTTGTTTTAATTTGTAGGTATTCAAAATGTACGTGTTAGTACAATAAACTTGAATAAAGTAAATAATTACAAACAAACAATGTGTACAATGTAATACTTACTTTATAAATACTTTCTTCTCCCTGCGCTGATTTTATTTTTATTATTTTCCATGACTTTGGACACTTAACTTTGCAACTATTATTCTGTTATAAAACGATTATTGTTCTTAGTTTATCTTTACAAGATACAACGATACAACTCACAAGTCAACAAACTGACTGTGACAGTCGTTATTAACAATATTAGCAGGGTATAAGTGCACTTTATACGTAATATTGTGGGTAATCAACGTAATCAACGTAGTAATCAACATTATTATAAGCCTAAGATCACAGTGACAAAGTTAAATCCAAGTGTGTCGCATTTATGACAAATTTAAAGTCAAGTAAGTCGGAGTTTTTCAACAATCGGACAGCGATAAAAACAAGTATCTCGTGGGAATATGATAAAAACAATCAAGTCGAATTGACACGCTTGCTTTCAGGATTGTTAAGGCTGACTCACTTGCATTTAGTTAGGTTTAAGTCACTGAAACGACTTACTTGGATTCGTGTTTTTCCAATTACTGAAAAATTAAGCTATCTAAAATTTTGAAAAAAATCTGGGTTGTGCGTCTTTATGTCAGGAATTCAAAAAGTCAAAAATCTAAATTTCGCCAAAAACGGACTTACTTGATTATAGTTTGGCACAGCCGAAGTGTCACTGACCGTTCTTTGAGAGGATTGATGATGGGCAGCAACGTCATCATATCGCCAAGCTTGCCCTGCGTGGCGATTATGGGCATTTACCTCCTAATGCGTCCCTACGCTTAGGTTATAGGAGAGGTCTTTGCCTAGCAGTGGGCTGATTATAGGCTGATCATGTGTACCTTCTACCCAGCTTGCTCCCACCTATACGGCAGTACCAACAGGATGCATAAAAAGTAAGTCAGCGTTAATAGGGTCTAAATTATTTTTGTTGTCTTATTTTGAATCCCTAAAAAACGTGACGCAGTGGTGATTTTTGTATGAGATTTTGTTTTCAATTCATCAGAATAATCACGCTAAATTTTTATCCATACATCAGTATGGATAAAAATTTAGCGTGAATAAGAAATACAAGTGCACCGGTTTTTTTTAATACTTTTTCGAGATAGCAACTAAAAGCGTGACAAAGTGGTGTGAAACAAGACAACGTAAAGAATTTCGACCCAATAATGCGGCGATAACTCATGGTTCTCACGGAAAGCACACAGATATAGCGCCATGAGACAACAGGTAAGGTTTGCGTTTGCATTTACTCGATACGTGAAGCCGTGATGGATTGACGCGAGCGTGATGGACTACTTTACCTATCGATTAAGCACTAACGTATATAATATTTTCCCACTTGTGGTAAGCACAGCGTTCAAAATTTTATCTTTATAGCGTTTAAATTTGACTGTATAAAGTGATAAATTAAACCAAAATAAATTACTGGGATAAATTATAAAGAGGTTTTTGTAAATTACGCTTAATTATGACATTTATGAACCAAACATTATTTTTAACCGACTTCCGAAAGCAGGGGTTCTCAATTCGATAGATTTGTTTTGTATGATTATTACTTGATATTTCCGAGAATTCGTGAACTTACAGGGGTCTGATGTTGGTTGGGATCTTGAAAAAATCGATTGAATTTAGTTTTTTTTTTTTTATGTGGTGATACACTGATGTATTTTGATATTTCAACACCTAGCTGTGATACGTAATATTTATAATCTTGGCTAAGGCCCACCTCGACATACTTCTTACGATAATATACTTATTTAACAAGAAAGTGTCAATTTATGTAGTGTTACTTGTTTTCAATGTCAATATAATGCCACCAAACATATGTACCGGAAGTTAGTACAGTTGTCACCAGATTTATCGGAGCAACGACGGTGGTCAAAAGTATTTTAACATTAATATAACGACCGCTTCAAATGGTGATGGTGACTGTAATCTAAGGAATTAACAATCACTAATATATAAACGACTATGTAGAGGCAAAACTTACTTAAATATCGCGTAGGTATTCAACTATGATATTAATTTTCAATGTAAGTATACTTTTTTTTTTGTTTTGCAGTTTGGCCATAGATTAAACAAAAAAATTTGAATTTATTCGAATGAACTGTTGCAAACCTGCGATTTGATTTGCCGCCGTTTCTATGCCTTTGGTAGATTCTACAGTGTGGTGCCATGACACATGCTTTTTAACCGACTTCAAAAAGGAGGAGGTTTACAATTCGTCGAAATCTTTTTTTTTTTTTATGTATGTTCCCCGATTACTCGAAGACGCGTGGACCGATTTGGAAAATTCTTTTTTTGTTTGAAAGGGTATACCTTTTAGTTGGTCCCATTGTCACCGAATTCTGATCTGATGATGGGATCCTGGAGAAATTAAGGGAACTCTTCAAATGTTGTAGGAACACATGACATTTTTCATTTATTTTCGAAGACTAATCAAGTATTTGCGTCTAGTCATGAACATTTTAAGTTGGTGATCTGATAATGGAAGGTACAACTCCTTAGCAATTAGGAGTTTGGGATAAATCTTTAAGTATAACATATTTCGTGTATTTTGGAAGCCATTTTAGTATTTGCCTTTAGGTGGTCATCCTTTCATGTTGGTGAGCTGATGATGAAAGGTACAACTCCTTAGAGATTAGGAGTTGGGGGACAATTCTTTAAATATAACATATTTCATGTATTTTGGAAGCTATTCGAGTATTTGCGTTTAGGTGGTCATCCTTTCATGTCGGTGAGCTGATGATGGAAGGTACAACTCCTTAGAGATTAGGAGTTGGGGGATAATTCTTTAAATATAACATAGTTCACATATTTTGGAAGCTATTTGAGTATTTGCCTTTAAGTGGTCATAGTCTCATGTTGGTGAGCTGATGACGAAAGGTATAACTCCTTAACATTAAGTAATTCTTTGAACGT
Organism: Thaumatotibia leucotreta; assembly: GCA_025490895.1. Classification (NCBI taxonomy): domain Eukaryota; kingdom Metazoa; phylum Arthropoda; class Insecta; order Lepidoptera; family Tortricidae; genus Thaumatotibia; species Thaumatotibia leucotreta. The sequence goes on from JALPQI010001451.1 coordinate 18,068, forward strand.
AACAACTGTCATACATTTTCGAGATCAATTCAAGTTTTTGCTTAGTAGTTATGACATGTTGGTTAGCGGTTAGTGATTCTTTAAATAATATAGGTATGCCAAGACTGTTACCTATAATCATTGAAATTATTCATACCTACTTAACTGATGATACAATTAATGTATATCTCCTCGATAATGGGATAATCCTTTGAATATTTAACCCTTGACTACCTACGTCCTGTTTTTAAGTTATCCAGTTCAGGTTTTCTGGCCTATTACAGTGCAGTGCATACTAAATAACGATTTTACACTACTAAAAAGCAAAAAATAAAATATTTTAAAATAAAAATAAAACCGCCTTCAAAAATTCGCCCGAACTAAAAAATAAAAAATAATTTTACTTCCTACTTCTTAGGATTTCCTACCCAAACCTTTAAACCTTTTACCCTATTCATTGAAATAAAATATTATGGCTAGGTATCCTACAGATTTCTTAGAAGTCGGTGCCAAGTCAAATGCGTTCATAGGTATATTTGGTTTGGGTAGGAAATCCTAAGAAGTAGGAAGTAAAATTATTTTTTATTTTTTAGTTCGGGCGAATTTTTGAAGGCGGTTTTATTTTTATTTTAAAATATTTTATATTGAAACCGATGAATGCGATGCAAAATTGTTAGCCAAACCGTGAGCACTGTGAGTAATTCAAAATTATAATTTTAAAAATAATAATTTTTCTACGAAAACTTTATTGAGCAGCAAAGTTCTTCAAAATGAATCGTTAATTTGTACCTGACTACCTATATCAGATCGCAACCACTCGCAACATTGACAACTAAGTAGTATACGCGTTACATTGATCGTTCGGAGGAAATAAATAAATAAATATCTTGGGATATCTCTTACACAAACCGACCTAGTCCCACGGTAAGGTCAATTAACCCTTGACTACCTACGTCCTGTTTCTATCACACAACCACCTACCTGCGGTCCTGGAGACCGCTTCTTCTTATGGGACCTGATTTATTTACTTTGGCGTGACTGAAGGGGGTTTAAATATATTAAATATACTTTAAATAGTTTCAGGCATTTATTAACCAACAAGAATACAAAAATAATCAACATTTTGTATTTCAAACTTAACATATTTATTAACTTGTTGCATTTTCGATTACAAAACGTAGTATCCTTCATGATATGAGATTACATAATTAAAAAACATAATATAAAGCTTTTCATTAGAAAAAAATAAAATTGAGCAATCAAAAATGCTATTAGGGTAACGGCCCCAGTGGCCAGCCAGGAACCAGTAGTCGGCCTTTTCAGTCGTTTTTTGGTCGGGAATTGGACGGTTATTCGAATAAACAAATCGCGGGTACTCAAATAAAAGCTCTGATTCCCAATTTGTTGATACGTAGCGCTGCAAAGTGCAGTGAGGGATCGGGGGAAGCAATAAATTCGTTCTTACAAGTGGTGTTCGTCTACGAGAGCGATAGTGTCATGTCCGCCATATTTTTGACTGCACGTGGTGTTCACTTAAAAGGGAAGAAAACTATATATTGATGTTAAAAGTTATTGATTTCTGTAAATGTTTCGTTTATTTATTAGTTTATCTATTCGATTACTCCGTATTTGTGTAGAAATATCATGATCTAACTAATAAATTGAGGGGGCTGTCTACTGGATACCTAGTTTTCAACAAAGTATCTAGTGCTCAGCCACCGGGGGCTGACCTTTGGTTTCTTCATGTAATATTTTATTTGGTATTGTTATATACTGTTACGACCGTTAAATTTAAATTTTCAAATTTAGTTAGGCATGCCCTATTCAATTTGATATAAAACCCAGTAGTCGGCCCCATTTGATTTTATTTTTTATCACGGCTGACCACTGGATTTCGCGGATCTAGTACTCAGCCACCGATATTATATTAAGGAATATATCGATAATTATTTACTTATAATAATATTATCTTTCTATCTAGTACATATAGGTATGTATTTTATGTAACTACGTATAGGTACGTTTAGGTACAAGAAAACGGAATACTTAAGATAAAAACATCTAGCGCCCCTAGAGACATGAATTGAATAGTAGGAATCTAAAGACTAGATGATGTAGCACCTATTCAATTCAAGGATTCAAAATGTAGAAGATGAAAAGAAGAAAAACAAACTGTTGTCTTAGGAAAAAAACAGAAATATCTTTCAACCCAACGACGCTACAAAGAAACTGTAACCAAACAAAAACTAAACACAAAACAAAACAAACCCAGAATGACGCCAGTAAAATCAATAAAAAGGGCACAAGAAAACAGAAAATAGATTTTTCAATTGATTCATCAGGTTTGACAGAAAATGGTGCAGTTTTAACGGATATAACCCAATCAAAAACAGATAAAAGAATGTGTGATAAAAGCTGAAAAGTTACGATTCTTTCTAATGTAATGAACCAGTTTAAATCCCCAGGAAGGAGAATGTCATAGTCATAGTCACAGTCATTTTTAGGGTTCCGTAGCCAAAATGGCAAAAACGGAACCCTTATAGATTCGTCATGTCCGTCTGTCCGTCTGTCCGTCTGTCACAGCCTATTTACTCGGAAACTATAAATGCTACAGCAACGAAATTTGGTAAGGATATGTGTTGTATGAACCGCTACAGGATTATGATACTAAATTGTAAAAAAAACCATTGGGGTGGGGGCCCTCCATACATGTAACTGAGGGATAGAAATTTTTTTTTAGTTGTATATAAGCGTGTGGGGTATTAATAGAAAGGTCTTTGAAAATGATATGAAGGTTTATAAAGCTTATTTTGATTTGAGCAAACCGTTTTCGAGATATCAACTCTCAAAGTCTGAAAATGTGTCCCCCCCCCTCTATTTTTTAAACTAAGCGATATAAAATTCTAAAAAAAATATATGTTATGCACATTAATAAACTCTATCAACGATTTTTGGTTTGATTCAATTATCGCCTATAGTTTTTGAGGTAGGTTGATTTAACTGTATTTTTTAATAATAAATTGATAATGGTACGGAACCCTTCGCGCGCGAGTTCGACTCGCACTTGGCCGGTTTTTTTTTCATTAAACAAAATACATTGCGTTTATTGCGATGCCAGCAGCCTCCTCAAGTACAAACATAGATACTGTGTCCAAAAAATTATTTTACTCTCATTAAACCAGCTTTGAGGACTAGTAATATAAAAAAAAATACTAAATTATCGAAAAATAATGGACCTGTTACATACGACTGGCTATACAAATGAACATTAGATCTATGTAGGTTTTGCTGATATTTTTATATTTAAGTTTTGAATATTTTATATTTATTATAATTAATACTAATAGAAATAAGGAGATAATATATATACTGTGAGCATGAAAAATATTTTTTGTTACATATGGCCAACGGGTTTCATGCCGTAAGTCTTCGATTTAAAAGAGTTAAGTATAAGGAATAAGAATTATATTTAATATCTTTGATTTTCATATAGATATTGCTGATTTTGATCTCATTATGATAGTAATATACGAAGGCTGAGTACTGGGCACGAAAAGGCTGATTACTGGATTTTGGCGGCTGAGTACTGGGAAAAAATGCAATTTTTTGTTTAAACAAAATTATCGGTACTTTAAGGATTCCTGTTATGTTTTTTCATGTTTCGTTTTAAAACTATAATAAACAGTTGATGTAACGATGTGATCCGTTCATTTATCCGACTTATCCTGAATAAATACAATACAATACAATACAATACAAATACTCTTTATTGCACACCTCAATAAATGAAAACAATTACAAAAAAAAGTAGCTACTACATACAATACTGACCGTTCACATTTTAAAAAGGCGTTATAAGGCTGACTACTGGTGCTTTTACCCTAAATTATCTAATTTGGTTACAGATAAGATATTTTTGTAAAATTACATGCTTTTAAAATAACCATTCTTGTCTGCCGTTGACACACAATTTGTTCGAACATTCACATTCAAAACAAGTTTCTAATCCCGTGGAAGACGCTGATTATTTGCACGACGCTCTAAATAGGGTTTCACTAATTTTTCGGCCAGTTTCTTCATACATTTGAACCTTGTTTCAAAACTGTGTTCAAAATTTAAATAACACAACCACCTACGTGCGGTCACTGAGACACCTACAAAATGTATCGTAACCACCTACATGCGGTCTCACGGACCGCCGATGCTACTTTATTACTCACAAAATCCAAATGAGTGCACGTCTGAACGAGTCGACAGCATGGCCATGGCTACGGAGGTGCTGGGCAAAGGTACAAGATCACAGAGGCGTGAGCGATGTACTGGCGTTCAGTTATTGTCAATTTTGAATAATCCAGTGTCTGTGAGACCGCACGTAGGTGGTTAAGGGTTAAGGCTTGTGTTGTGGGTACAAGGCGACAATATACAGGGTGGTCAAACCTTGACGTCAAAAATTTTTTTTAGGTTCCCTACGTCATGGGCTATCAGAATATACCCCATGTATGTTAGCCGATTTTTTGTAGTTTTCGAGTTATGAATTTTTGAAATTTTTTTTTGAGAAATTCTGGAATGAAGTTTATTGATAAAAAAACTATTGGGTTTTTTTAATATTTTCTTTTTGTAAAAGTATTACTACAAATAAATCATTTAGGTACCTACTGACAAAAAAAATTAGCGTCCTCACTTTGATACAAGTAGGATAAAAAATACCAAATTCAAAATTTTACATTAAAATGCATCAAAATAGCATTAATGTACGTAAATAACAAAAATGAAACATATCCCAAGGAATTTTGGTAATGTAAAGACTGCCCTAGACCTTAAACCTTCGTAAAAGCAAAATTCGAACCCGGAACCTCCAGCTTCGTAGGCAGGGTCACTACCAACTAGGCTATGGAGGCTGACAGACTTAATAATACGGTGAATTTAAATATTTATCAAATGTGAATACTTGAAGAGAAGCCTGTGTCATGGTAACACTGTTGGTGTACCTATCTGTTATACTGTATAACAGATAGGTACACCAACCTTCGTTAATTCATCTCAAATGATTTTTAAACAAGGCCTTATCTCTGTATCATAGTCGGTCATTAAGAAAACTATAAGATATTCTCAGTAATCGTGACCAAACATATAAATAATGCATAACATTTTACTAGTAGATACTAAACACAGATCACTTATCTCCTAGACGAAACATTAAGATGGGAACCATGAAATAAAAGTAACACAACTTAGAGTCCGCCTCCGTAGCCTGGTAGTAGAAGCTGGAGGTTTCGGGTTCAAAAAATATTTTATTACTTTAAGAGTTTGATCGGAAAACTAAGGCACGTGAGATGTATGGGCATGCTTTCCTGCCAGCGGCCCTGTATCTATCACTCCAACGATGGCATCATTAGAGTGACAGAGAAAAATTCCCGAAATTTGCGAACTTCGGTGTTCGCGGTAGCAGGCCAAACACTTTCTCCTCCCGCGCAGATCTTATTAATATATTCTAAGATAACTAGTTGATGGCCTGTGATAAAGCATGATATTTATAAATTTATTGGAAATTGGTGCGTTTGAGGCAAGGTAGGTATATAAGTATTTTGCATGTAATGTACAAATTTCAATCTCTTGGTCAGAGGATTATTTTGGTACATATTTTTGGACTTGACTGTTCAAGCAGGTGTGTAATGTAAGACAGAAGTTTAGTTATCTTGAATTGAAAGCTAAACATGAGGTAACTTTGAATTTTTCTAACTATGAGACAAAATTTACAACCGTGTAAAAAAAAAGCTTGCCGTGGTCGCGTGCACGATAAACAACCAAAGCGGTCAGTTTGATCACACCTTTCACTTCAGTTAGTCAGATTAAGTTACAGCTAAAGGTGAATAATTATCTAATCTAACAAACCGTGTAACTGATTGCTACACCTAATCTATTGGTTATCACATGATGAATAAAACATAAACATGAGAGATTTTCGGAATACATTTGGAAGAAAACATTTTGTAAAAGATAAGCGCCGCACAGCACATATTATTTCCATTACAATAAACGTAAAATAACTAGGTTTACCGTTTATATGCGTCACTTTTGCACTCGCAATACTTGTTAGAACGTGCCGGCAATGGCGACAAACAATTAAACACTAGACCATCATATGCCTACAGAAAGCTGATCGATCAAAAGTAGACGAAAATGCTTTGATGTGTCTAATCAAGTAGGTTCTAATGTAGAAAGTAAAATAATATACTAAGATTACTTAGTGTGTACCTATGCATATTATACAGTTATTACTAATTGCCTACTTCTGATAGCCTCAGTCGATGGCCTATCTGTAGAAACCTGGCGTATTCGATCTTTAAAAGTTTCTTCTGGATATTCACCAATACTATTGTGGCAAGTATAGGTAACATTCATCAGTTCAATTTCAATCTAAAAAAAAATAAACAAACCAAAGGCCTGCATCCATAATCACGCAGTTATAGAACACAATCTTGGTTTTATCACCAACTTTAAACCTCAAACCTAGAGTTCACATACATTTTAAGTTAAAATTATTCATATTTATTAGTATTAACGTAAACATATATCTGTGCACGTGTTTCAGGATATGTGTTAAAAACGGTTTTGGAAAAAAAAGCCATATTTGTTTAGATTTTTTCGCATTCTACTGACCAATAGTATACAATTTTACCGAATTATATGGTAGATAGTGCTAGTAAAAGTACTTATATCATATCGCAATACAGATTTTCCTTTTTTATATATGTGGAATATTATCAGAGCTGTCCTTTTGTAACTACCGTGTAGAATCATCAAATCAATTTTAAATTACGATACAATGTTTGAATATCGAATGGCACTCCATTCAATCAAGTGATCCTGAGTTCAGGTTATTATCTTTCGTAATGCATTACATTTGATTTATATTTTCATGAATGGCGCACATTGCATATGAACGAACACGTACCTACAATTGCCGTCAGATATATCAGAACATCCATTATCTTAACAACCTGTATTGACAAGACATCGTCGAAAAATTTGACTTTAGAAAAATGTTTCTTTCGGGACCCGTGTTTTTTCCACTCACATGCTTTGATTTTTGCGATAGACTCTATGTCTATGTAAAATAAGAGTGATGACATGTAACAAAAGCTACATGAAGCAAGTGAGTGGTTAAAGACGTACTCAACGACACCCCACACATTACATACATTACAATAAAATAAAACACCCCTACTTTACAAATACAAGTACACGAAAAATAAAAGTTTTTTCTTTATTTTTTGGTCAACTTCGTCGGCGTGATTAATACCTGTACCAAATTCGACAACGTAACGTCTTTATATTTCATCAGTCTACGGTAAGGTAATATATAGCTTTTGATCTACAAGTATAATAATTTTCCTCAAAACAATAAAATTGCTGCTACCATATAAGTGCTGAACGTTCGAGAAATACTCATTTTAATTGGTCCTTGGCTTATTAGGAAAATCTATCGATAAAGTGGCAATATAATATACGGGGGAAATACACAAGAAGGTATATTAGTAACATGATTAATGTTTGTTTTGCCTCGTGTCAATCTAAATCACTCTCGATAACATTAATTAAGAAACATGGTACCGAGGTCGATAAAACAAAACATCAATTTAATCATGTACAAATTGTAATAAAAATAGCGATGATCTTCTACATCGTACCTACTCGAACTTAAATAAATCCTTAATCCATTTGAGGGTAGATGAAAACAATACTCGAAAAGAAAAAAAAAAGTATTCTGCGTGGCAATTCCGCGAGCGTGATGGGCACTTTTGCGCCAGGGATGACACGGGGCGGGTTATTTGACTAGTACTTTTGGTATTGTTTGTGACTTAAAATGTATGTTCTTAAATGATATATTGAAATAAATTATTATTAATATGTATAACTAAGTATTTGAAAATGTACAAATTGTTTGTTTATATTTGTTTAAGAACCTTAAAGTAGAGATAGAAAACGTAGGTGAACATTTGCTTGCGAAAAAAATCTTTCTCAGAAAGGTTAGCCTGTCTGAAGTGTAGTTTGGCCGGCACAGGCAAATAACTATCCCAAAAATATTTATGTTCATGTCATTACTGTCGAATGAATTTTCAGATTAGTTGTTTGCCGGATTTTTCCAGTGGTGTAGGGTTAGAACCGAAAGTAGTTTTTTTATTTGCTTTTTAGTTTGGCGATTCAAAAGCGCTTGTTGCTGGGCCAACGTAAATAAATTTCTAAATAATATATTAGGTGACAAATGTAACCATTTCGTATTTATTAAGACGGAACTGGCCCTTAAAATGCCACTATTTTTATAACACTGTACAATAATTACTCTTGAAATGCCATTAATGATCGTTTGATAGTCTATTTTAACGAGCAAACCAGTTACGTATTGATTTATTCTTATCAAAGCAAACCACTTGGAGAGCTTTGAGCCTGCCGCAACAACATTTACTTTACAACTTCAATCTATTTTAGAACGGAAACCTTCTAAATGATTTTTACAAGGATAGTCGCTTTATAGCTTTCAAGGGTCAAATGAAATCAGAAGTCATTCGAGTCGATTTATTGGCATAATGACTTTGTCTGTTAATATCCGATAAAATAATTTAGTTTGAAATAAAAATGTTACCCAATTCAAAAAAAGACGAGTTTCATTTTTTTGTATGTTTCTCTATAGCTAGGCGTCCACAGACCCGAATCGTACGCATCGGACGCATAGCATTTAGTATTATTTGTATAGAAAGCCATACAAGTGTGTCCACTGTTCCGCACCGTATGTACACGTATCGTAATGTCTGTGGAAGAAATGCAATGCGATGCGTCCGATGCGTACGATACGAACATGTGGACGCCTGGCTTTGATCTCCAAGAATCGTAAAGTGACACAATTTTTTTTAGCAATCTGGGTGCTTAGATAAGTTGCCAATCGCTAACGCTTAATCGTCAATCGTAAACGGAAGGCAGCTAACTGTCTTTGTCGCACTAATGGGAAAGAGTGGCAGAGATGGAAAACTACGATACGCTACAAAGCGTTATGCCCCGGCCACGAATTGGTCTAAGGCGACCGGCTTAGCGAAAAACCATACGTGCTAGAGGGAGAACTCATATCGGCATCCCACTCCAACTCATGGATTCGCTCACCGCCGGTCGCCTTAGACCAATGTCGTGGCCGGGCCTTTAGCGATTGACGACTTGGCTAAGCATCCAGGTATAAACACGAGATGGTCCCATTGGCACTAAGTCGGAATCAGATGATGGGATCTTGGAGAAATCAGTTGAAGACAGTGTTTATATTTTTTATTTGGCGATTATTAACTCTAATGAATAGAATAATAACATCATTATCTATAATTCAATTTAGATACGAGTACGTCATGAGCTCATGAGTTTTCATCGAGCGTGCACGTGTTGCTGAAAAAAAAATTATACCATGCAGTTCTGGGACCCTAGCCAAGGTGCCATTCGATAAGCGCATGTAACAAGTGATAATTATGTAAGCCTGTCATAACTTTGATTTCAATACCCTAACACTTTTTCGAATAGTAGTGAAGTCGAAATGTGCTCGAGTGGAACCTGCGGTTTGGCAAATGTAGTGAAGGATGTCCACCCACAAGATGGACAGACGACCTTATGAAGATCGTCGGGAGATGCTAGATGAAGGTCGCTTCCAATCAGTGCATGCAGAAATGGGCCTCAGGTCTAAAGGGAAGACCTTTGTTCAGCAGTGGACGTCTTTTGCTGAAATGATGATGATGTACTAGTTACCCAAATATCAACCGTTAATCGTCTTTTCCGCTCTTAATCATAACACTGTTTGACAGTTTCGTGTGGGTGCCAGCGTTTATATGCGCGACTTCGCATGATATTAGCACTAAATTCAACGGTATCGCAAACTTCTACTCTTCGTAGTGATGTGACACTAGTACTAAAACTTTTGTTGAGAACATCATCATAGCCAAAAATCGTTTTTTCAGTGTAAATAGTAGATTGTATGTAAAACGTTTCAAATTGTGCAAAATACATGGCACCCAAACTTACTACATGATAAAATAATAATATATGTTTGGAATGTCGCAAAATAAGTGTTTTCAGTTTTGTAAAATTATAAATAAAATAAAAAATATTTTTGGGACACCTCACACAAAAAACAATTATCTGTATAATAATGTGCGAGTATTACCCAGGTACAGATGTGGTGACTAATCCCCTGCTTTCGGCTTTTCACTGAAACATTGTTGTCACAATGAACTTCAATATCCATTTTACTGAAGCTAATTGGGACAGAAAGATTAATTCGGACGTCTCCAACTGTGAAAATATTAACGATTAAGATTTTGCACTTCTGTAAATAGTTGATGGCAATGATAATTTGAATCACATAACGTCGTTGAGATTGCCAATTCCGTTATGTGCACGATTTCAGGAACTGAAAAATCAATCCAAATGACATATGTTTACAGTCTTCTTTTGTCAAATTTGAAATTTACACATAACGGAATTGGCAATCTCAACGACGATAAGAAGTCAATACTGTCAATAAAAAATATAACCTAAAAGAATTTACCAGTCGTGTATTGGGGACTGTAGCTAATTGAAAATGTCTGAAGCTACCATGAAAATTGTTTCATTTGTTTGGTTCTTGGCGCAAACACTGTCCATTGCGGTTCAGCGTGGCAACGCAGTGAGCTTAATGGGCACTTTTGCACCAGGAACAATGCACGGATACTTGTGCGAGTAGGTATTTTTAAATGTTTTACTTATTTCAAGAACTTTTATATAATTGAAGACGTAAGTGGTGGAAGAACATACTATGCAACATTTTTCCAAATTTAAATTTTTTGTGACTTATGGATATTTCAAACCTTTAATAATAGTTTCTCACTTACAGAATCCGAGTTTTCAGGCTATATCATATGCCTTAAACTCAACAGATGAACATGTTATGTACATCGAAAAGTAAAATTCTCAGTGGAAGAATATGTTAACGTCACAGTTGAGAGCGGACATAACATGTTCTTCCATGAACACTGCAACATGACACATTCATGCACTGACCAAATACTGTATGATTGTGTTCTTTTCATACGGAAGAAGGTGTTATGTGTCACTTAGAATACTTTTATTTGTCACGGTATTTATTTATTTATGAAGAATATTTATTTGTTGCTGGACTAAAACTATATTTGTGTAAAACACGCGAAATATAAATGTTTTTGAAATAATTATATTAATAATCTGCAAGTATTTAGTAAAAAACACTTTCATCCATTGAGCTACCATTATTTTTGAACGAGTTTACCGTGAATGAACATGTTATATTCACTATTTTTGTTATTTAACATACGTAACCAAAACATTTTTAATTTATTTTATGATCAATAGAATACATATTTACAAAGGTTTCCATAAAACTTGAAAAATCTTACATTGCAGTTTTCTCGAAATTATGTTTTTGTTACATGGCATGTTCTTCAACTCATGTCTTCAATTTGTAAATATTTATTATTTGAGACTTGTAGAAAAATATACCATGAAAATAGATTAATAGTAGTTTAAATCGTAACAGACAATCAACATGAGTACATATTACCCTAACATAGGTCGCCCTTAAACCATTAATGGACTAACCACTTCAAATGCACAAAGGATATCGACACCGCCCCAGTCCCTGTTGGCAATCACTGTTTGCAAATCGTCGTTACCCCAGTTTCCCTGCATCTGGTCTTATTTAGAATAAAGATTTTACTATCTAGGATCTAAATACGATCTATAAATTACCCCTTCCGTGCGCTATTTGTTGGTTCTGGATTTATACAAATTCTGCAAAACACAAACACGAATTCGCTTTCAGGGGGATAAATGGAATTTATTTAGTGGATACCCGATATTTTTATACACGGTTCAATATTTAGTGGTAAAGGCTATAAATGTATTAAAAGATTAGTGCCACGTTTCGTATACAATTTTTGTAAACTTTTATTGATAAAAATATTAAATGCTAAATACATTACTACCTACATACTTTATCATCATCATCATCATAATTTTAGCCATAAAACGTACTCTGCTGAACATAGGCCTCCCCTTTGGACCTTCACAGACACCGGTTGGTACCGACCTGCATCCAGCGTCTCCTGGCGATCTGCAAAAGATCGCCTATCTCATGGATGGACGTCCTACACTGCGTTTGCCAAACCACACGACCACTTTTTGACCCCATCGGCCGCGGCTATCTGATTTGCGTGCAATGTGGCTTGCCCATTGCCACTTTAGACATACAACATACAATTGATAAATAAAAAAAAAATTGTCAGTGAATTTGAATTTAAGAAAGCACTGTATTGAAATTTATGTTTCAATTATGTACAAGTGGGACTGGGCTGGCCACGTCTACCGCATGCATTTCGATAGGTGAGCTGGCTGTCGGAACGGTTCTTAGGTAAGTTGCCAATCGCTAACGCTTAATCGTCAATTGTAAACAAAAAGCAACTAACTGTCTTTGTCGCACTAATATGAAAGAATGATAGAGAGGGAAAACTATGATACCCTGATAAGCGTTAGCGATTGGCAACTTGGCTAAACATCTAGTTAGTGGAACCGACCCAGAGGGTGCCGGAATAGCGACGCGAACGTGGCAGGCCCAGACGGAGATGGTATGGGACGATTCTGCCGGAGGAAGTACAAAATCGGTCATGGAGATCCAGGAAAAAGACCTTTTCTCAGTAGTGGGATACCGATATAAATGTACAATATAGTTATAGAGACTGGATTTGCTCCTAAGGAACTAAACTCCTTAGTTCTTTACAAGGAGTTATTTTATCGACCCTATAGTAATTGTGAACCTAAACACTACAGCTTAAGCACGTTACTTCGTAAAGCAACTGTATTTACATTTTTTGAATGCATATTTGTTATTTCAAAACGTTCAATTAAATTAGCAATATCATTATTTTTATCATCGAATAAACAAACTATAAACCAATGAACCGCAAACCAACATTTAAATTGCAAATCAAATAAAAATACGCAACTAACGGAAACTAAATCCAGTCATTTATTTACCTGGCACACATTTGCTCGTCAAACCCCATACGAATATGTAATTTAATTTACATGAAAGCAATTTCGTGTTCGAGCAAAACATCAACTCGAGAATTCTCATTTGCATCTCGCACTAACATTTCTAGTTGTGTTTTGTTATTGTCTTACCTGGAACTAAAAGGTGGTGTTAATTTGTGTTAGTTTAATATTACATTACATTGTCAATGCAATAGGATAGGATATAAGATAGGAAACCGATAGGTGTAACTTTGCGTTATCTTTTAGAATTCGACGAAGCTTACAAGAATCCCCCCCCCCCCCCCACATAATGATTTGATAACCTACTAAAGACAGAAATCCATTGGATTGCATGCTCTGGGGGAGGCTTATGTCAAGCAGTGGACGGTTATGTGCTGATAATGTTGATGGTTAGAATTGTATTTATTATTCCTAACAAATAACAAAAAACGTTTAGCTGAAACCATAGTGAAAGCTTCGTATTTTTACTCGCAGCCGTTTGTCTTGTAAAATAAAAAAAAAAACAGTAAGTACCTCGTGCACTATTGAATTATTTTTCAATTAAAGTATTTACTCAAATCACTTACAGAATTAAAAATTCCGTTATTGGGAGTAGATATTGTTTTGTCAGGGATCGGTGCAAATTATGATTGTATTTAATGGTTTCGGGTCCACTATTTAAATTATTTTTTAATACATAATTTATATCCGGTCAACTAAATAATAATAATTGTAATTCACATTATTCTTTAGTAGTGACCCATTATTCCTACAATATTAAACTAACGTAATTCAATTCTTTTCCACTATCCCTTGGGATCTTTTCACCAGAAACCGTGTCTATTCGTTATCTTTCCAACGTCAAAATCTCTATTTGAATCCTAGATTGTATATTCTGCCACTAAAGATTGCTTTTACTACAACTAAAATACGAGTATAACTCGATATCTAGCACAATTGAGCGCTAAGCGATTTTCATTTATATTCACGCCATCTATTGGCGCGTATAATACGTTGCAAGTTTCAATCGTAATACATTTCTACAAAGTCACTTTTGCAAGAAAGTGACTGGATTATATAGGAGCTTTTAGAAGTATGCTGCCGTGCAATTCCTAAACCACAGTAACTGACAAAAGTCGATTTTGAGATAATAGCAAAAAACAGTTTTAAAGTAATATATTTTCCAAGATTTAATAGTTATTGAGATTTTTTTTTATCCAAAATGAAGCATTTAAATCATACAATATGATAAATTAAAAAATACGTACTTCTGCATTTTCTAAAATTAAATATGTGTTTTTTTCGAAATTCTGTGTTTGTACTGCGCTTTAAAAAACAGGGAAAAATATAACAATTACTAATTAAGAATGAACAATATTGCTTTGCTATTCCGCGATACAGAATGTGTAGCTAATTAGTGTAACCCGCTATAATTACTTGCGTATTTTTTGCATGCAATTAATTTTCCCACCCTCCCGCCGCAAAAATAAATACGCAAATAACTATACCAAACCACCCCCAATAACACTATACTCGTCACGTGTTTCGCCTCTCTACGAGGCATCATCAGGAGTTGTCGATGTTGTCGGTCTGGTGTCCGGCAACAGAATGAGCTGTCCTGTCTGGTCGGCCATATTTATAACCTCACCCTGACCCCGCCCCCTACCCCCTTCTCCCCCCCTGGCAACGGAAAAAATTCGTAATAACGGCGATGACGCAACATTCAGCTGCTGGTTAATAATTACACCTCTACCGTTGTACCTAACTATTTCCAATTGTTCCAGAACATTCAAACGTAAACCTTTATCACAAACGTGCAGAACATTAAAAGAGTGGTCCTCAGATAAACTATGGCCACTCTCTATCAAATGCTTCGCGAAATTTGAACGTTCTGGATGGTTATGCCTATAAGATGTAACATGCTCCTTATACCTTGTGTTAAAACTACGGCCCGTTTGCCCCACGTACACCTTATTACAATCATCACAAGTTAGCTTATACACACCAGACTTCTTGCCCGTCTCAATTTGATCTTTGCCGTTACAAAGTTTTGAATGTAACGTATTGTTTGTCTTAAAAGCAACATTAATATTATTAGACTTCAAAACTTTGTAAATATCATCTGATAGTTTGCCAACATACGTAATGCTTGCCTGAAATTTCTTGGTGGGTTCAGACGGACGTGCAGCATACAACATATTATTGATCATGCCATTCTGTTTCTTTCTGATAATACTATCCACAACTGACTTATCGTAGCCGTTAGAAACCGCCAAGTGATAGATGTTATTTAATTCTAGCCGATAATGCTCATCAGAAAGAGGCACAGTCAACAATCTATGCACATAACAATGAAAAGCCGCTAACTTATGTTGCCACGGATGTGTTGAAGAAGCTGGTATAACTGCGTCAGTCTGTGTAGGCTTACGGAAAATTCGGAAAACGTGTCTGTTATTAACCCTTGTGATCGTCAAGTCCAGGAAATTAAGTGAATTGTCTTGCTCTAATTCTTTCTTAAACTTAATTTTCGGGTGCTTGTTATTAACCTCGGTAAAAAATGCATCCAGCTGTGTCACACTGCCCGTCCAACAAATAATTAAATCGTCCACGTACCTAAAATAATACAAAATATCCTTATTACCTACAATATAATAATACATTATAATAATATAATATATGCAAAAAATACGCAATTTGCATATATTATATTATTATAATATATTATTATAATAATATATGCAAAAAATACGCAAGTAATTATAGCGGGTTACACTAATTAGCTACACATTCTGTATCGCGGAATAGCAAAGCAATATTGTTCATCCTTGAATATGGACTTCCGCAAAGTAACGCCTGATTCAATTAATTACTTACTAATTAAGACACAGTAAAATGACCACTTACTGCACAAATTTTGGGTGCTTTTTAGAGATAGGCGGCATTTTACAGGTTAAACTGTAGTAAAAGGGACTAGTGTACTGTAATTTAACTAGTATTTTGATTGAATTTTCGTGCTACGAACTTCATTCACAGCAGTAAAATATAGTTTTTTTTTATAAAGTAATTGAAATACAACAAAAATTTGTAACAGTATTACATGATTTTATTATTAAGAAATTCAAACACGCTTATCAAGTTTCATGCCAATGTGAGACACAGAAGGATGTAAAAAACGATTTAAAAGTTACTTGGAAAACACAGTTTATTTAGGGACTTGTCGTCAATAATACAAAAATTAGACAAAAATTAAGGTTTATTACCACATTTTCTTAAGAAATAAAATTACAATCAACTTAAGGTACCAGTATCGGTTGTAATCATAGCAAATGGCACATTATATTTAGCCTTACATTGATTTCAATGAGTAAGCTCACGACTGATTATGGCGTAGCACTTCTACGATTAATTTTAATAAATTTAATTTCTTACGTATTCGTGTCAGTTAAAATCAAAAAGTCTTTAGAATACTGTATATTATAATACAAAACCCTATAAAATAATAAATTGTCATCAATTATGACCTATTACTACAATAGTACTCCGCTCCTGGAGTATATTTATGTATGACACGTTATAGGTTTTGTTATGTTTTTTGGAGAAAACTAGGCAACAAATTTGGTTCGTTAAGGCACCCTGTTAATAAGATAAATAAATGAAACCTCTTTAGTTATAATTCTAGAACCGCCGGCCGGTTTGTGGAGGCCTTTAATAAGGCCATGACAGACAGTGTTAAACAAACATCTTGACAGGATATTACTGATGGATGATGGGATGATTATTTAGAAAATAAATTATAAAGTTCTTTTTTGTTCGGTAAACGTTTTTTTTTTAATTTCTAGTGAAAGTTAATTGTTTTGATGTTAAATTAAAGTCCCTTAAATATCCGTGACTAATTTAATAACAACGTATATATATTAAGTAGCAATTCATTAAAGAAATGATTAAGAATTTACTTTCATATTTTATGTTTAGCTTTGAATTTAAACTAACATAAAGAAATTTGTTAAATGCATCTGGAATTACCGTAAAAGAAACTTAAACCAAAAAGTATGTAGCAATCTTATCGAATCCCAAAACAGGTAAATACAAATTTCTAAATACTCGATTATTGACCGGTATAATCTACTTCATACGTTACGGCGAGGTACCGCAATAAAGAACAAATGTAACAATATTATGACATAACGATGATATTTGTTGGCAAGGCATTGCTTTATAAAATGATACCGCCGCCTAGGAACCATAACTCGCATAGCAAAATTAAATGTGTACAAACTAAAGAGAAGGTTATTTTTTTGTCTTTTAAGAACCTAATAATTAGGTAATAATCAGTGATCGGTTTTTTGGATTCCCCCGGCGGGTCTCCTATAGTAACTTGAATAATAAACTTTAATTATATTGCCATATTTCTGTTTCATAAAATATGCTCTGGTGTGTATAATACAATAGTGTTAAATATTTTTTATAGTCACACCCGTATTTTTTTATACGCCAAATCCCGCTAGGGGGAATCCAAAAACCGATCACTGGTAATAATATCTTTATGTGTTTAACTATATAAGTTTTTACTCGTTTATCAACAGACGACACCTTAGTTGTCTTAAATTGTAAATGGGTCAAGAATTATTTTACTATCTTAAACAGGATGTTCTAACGATATCACTATAAGCTATCTTCAAAGAAGGTCCGAGATGGAACTACTCGTAATTCGAATTTGCTACTTGAAATAAACGTCTAAATGCAGTTAAAATAGTCAAATAACATAAAAATACTGCCTAAACTGCAGCCCCTTGGGGGTGCTACTGTCCTTTAGCTAGTATTATTGCTATTGAAAGTAATACAACATACAGCATAATGTGTACATTCATGAACTTGTTACTGCAGTTTAGATGGCAATACGATACTTATTTGAACAGTAGTGTACCACTTTAAATATCGTTATTTTATTCCTACTGCGTCTTAACCAGTAATTATGCTTATTAATCTATGAAACTGGAAACGCAGTACAACACTTTTAGCATAAAAATTGTATACTGTGTTTTAATTAGTTTCTTTATAAATGAGATACCATGAGTTTACATGCTAAAAATCATGAAAATCTACACCTGTACTGCGTTTTAGTCAGTATCGGCCCAAAATCCGTAGCCGTAGACCATTTTACTGCGTTTTATATTGCATTGTGCAGGAAAAACTAGTCACTTACTGCTTTTGGGGTTTCGAGTTTCCATGTTCCAGTTTTCCAAATTAAAAACCGATTGATTGGGATTATGCGTTTTGATTTGTTGATTATAGATCACCAATAAACCAAAAATCGGAAAATTGGCAGTTACTGTGGTTTAGGAATTGCACGGCAGAATGGGTCAGGTTTGAGATAAGACAGTTATTGAAGATGGCGGCTAATCCGGCATTCGTAACACGTAGTAATTGAAGGGAGCGTTAGTAATTAGGGAACGCACTGATTTTCACTTCTGACTCTATTCATATGCAAATTAATGTAGGATGTTATTGTATAGGATTGAGGGTAGGTATTAGGTAACTAGATATTTAAATTTGAAATGCCCGAGACAGGGCTATGAATTTATAATTTGGTTAACAAATATTTAGCACTTGATGCTACGTTGAAGACGTAATTATATTTGTTGAGGTAGGTAGTTTCAATTTTGTTTGTATTATATTATACTTCAGGTGTCAACCGAAGACGATTACATATATTTACTTGCAGCAGTACGCGAGTACGTGCCATCCTTGTCACACTTTCAGAGTAATCCTAAAGAATAAAAGGAAACCTATCTTCTGTCTCGCTTACTCACTCCCAGGTAACCGGCTCCCGGCCCCAAGGTGACTTCATTACGTGATTTTGTGTCATCCGGTTCACACGTTATACGTACTTCTGTTCATAATTAAAAATCACGACTTGATAAACTATGGGAAAGAGGAAGAGATCTAGGTCAAAAGAAAGGGATTATAATGATATTTTAAGAAAAATGAAAAAGTTAGAACGCAAGTTAAAAGAAAGACGAGAACGTTCGTTATCACCAGTGAGTTCAAATTCTGATTCCGATTATCAGGACAAAAATTATGGTTATGACCGATATTACGATTACTATCCAGGTAAGTTTGAATTAAATAATTATTATGTTTATTCGTGTTCGTGCGTGATGTAATCTTACTTACCTACCTACCTGTTTGTTGTTTTTTCGATACCTACCCGCGCCGTAATAATCGTCTAGGTACGTACATTCTTAATAAAAAACAAAGTGTCCTGTCGTTTTAAATGGTACATTTACGTGACCTCGAAAAATTAATATTTGCACGGGTACCTACCTTGGACCCAGCGGTGCGTGGGGACCTACCTTGGCCCCTGGAGGATAAGGGTACCTATCTTGGACCCGTTTTTTGCTTTTAGCGTAGTTCTATCTATGACCTACTTATGCGCATACATTTATGGGTTACTACCTTGTACCCTCAAAGAAACAAAGCGTGCACTTTATGAACGATATCAAGCATATTACATAATAAATATACCTATTTACACTAATTTTTTTTTCAACGTTAGTGTAGGTACCTAATTCTAAAATAAGATTTACTGGTACTTTTTAGATGAAGACAAGTATGATCCAGTGATAAACTTGGAGAATGAAATTGGCGATGATGAGCACATTGTGCAGGTCGATCCCCCGCCCACCCCGGCGCCAGGCACGCCGCCACCACCGCCCCCAACTACACAGCCACCCCCAGCGTCGCCGCCGGTCGACGCTGTGCCGGGCACATCATCAGCTGTTACCTTACCTGAATCTCAAAGTGCAGACGCTACAGGGAATCTAGATCCTGTCATTCTAGACCTTTTAGGTGAGGACCCTAGTGTCAAACAGAATTACGGTGCAAGTTTGCATAAGGACATTGCTCTTAGGTGGACGCATATCGTCACGAATGGCCTAACAAAGGAATGTCAAGCTGACCTAATAAAGCAATACCCGCCACCCCAAAATTGCACCAACTTATCATCACCCAAGTTGAATCCGGAGATAAAAGCTGCACTCCCCGAACTAAGTATTAAACAAGATCAATATAGCCAGGGCAAGCAAAATCAGATTGGAAGCGGCCTAGCAGCGCTAGGACAAGTTTTGAGTTGGGCTGTCCAAGCCAAAGATATTATACCTCCAGAAATAGTTAAATCCCTAAGTGATGCAGGAAGGCTTTTTTGCGATAACCATTATAGGGAATCGTTATCGCGTAGATATGCGGCATTGAATACAATTAACAGGAACATTAGGGATACTGTGAAAGATACAAAAATAGATGAACAGCTTTTTGGATCTAATTTATCTGACCATTTGAAATCATCTAAAGCTATAACGAGGACTGGGTCAGAAATGAAGCCAACGCCTCGCGCTCCATACAGGGCACCGCCAGGATTCCAGCAGTTCCAGCCACAAAACCGAGCTTTAAACTTGAGGGGGAATCCGCGAGCAGCGGCGACCGAGCCGCGGACAGCCCCTGCGCCCCGCCGGCCGCCGCCGCCGCCGCCGCCGCGGGACCGCCGCCAGCCTCATCAGTCTGCTCGGGGCCGTCAACGAGCTCCCGGCTACTCGAGGCATCAGAAGAGACATTAGGAAGACCACAGGTACCGGTAGCTGGACGATTAAAATATTTTTACGACAATTGGGCTGAGTTTACCAACGATAACATTGTCCTAGATTGGGTCAAAGGTTACACAATACCCTTCAAAGAATTGCCAGTACAAACAACGCAGCCTAAAAATACTGCTTGTAATATTCACTCTCAAGTTGTCAATATTGATAACTGCATTACCGAACTGTTAACATCTGAATTCATCTCACCTTGCACGCCTTGTGAAGGTCAATTCATTTCTCCGATATTCACAGTGCCTAAATCAAACGGAAAGCACAGGTTCATATTAAACTTAAAAAAGCTTAATAAATTTGTAGACGTGGACCACTTCAAGATGGAGGACCATCGTACTGCCCTAAAACTATTACAAAGTAATTATTTTATGGGTTCCATTGATTTAAAAGATGCTTATTTTTTAATCGCAATCGATGAGAATTATAAGAAGTTCTTACGTTTTGAATGGAAATCTCAAATATATCAATTTAATGTGCTCCCGTTTGGTTTATGCACTGCGCCTTATGTATTCACTAAATTATTAAAACCTGTTTTACAATACCTACGGTCATCAGGATTAATGTCAGTAGCTTATCTGGACGATTTTTTATGCATTGGTCAAACATATGGCGAATGTTTAATGAACATTAAAGTAACAAAATCAGTTTTGGAATCATTGGGCTTTGTTATTAATAATACAAAAAGTGTAATGATACCAAAAACCAACTGTAAGTTCCTTGGTTTTAATTTTGATACTAAAAATATGGTTATTACTTTGCCAGAAGATAAGAAAACACGTATTCGGAATAAAGCAATCGAATTGATGCGGAAACGAAAATGCACTATTAGAAAATTCGCTGAATTCATAGGGTTATTAACCTCTGCATGCCCAGCTGTGAGTTACGGGTGGATGTACACCAAATTATTCGAACGCGAGAAATTTCTTGCACTTAACTATAGCGATGACTATAATAGACAAATGAAAATAGAAGCTTATCTTAAAACCGATTTCTTATGGTGGATAGAAAAAATCGATTCGTCTTTCTGTCCTATTAGAAAAAATAATTACTGTATGGAAATATTTAGCGATGCTTCTAATACTGGCTGGGGCGTAGCACTTGGCGATCAAAGTGCACACGGTAACTGGACTGAGTCAGAATTACATCTCCATATAAATACTCTTGAGTTAAAAGCAGCGTATTATGGATTAAAGATATTTACTGAACATAAGCGAGATTGTGATATATTATTAAGAATTGACAACACCACTGCCATTAGTTATATAAATAGAATGGGAGGTGTTCAACACCCCCATTTGAATGATTTAGCTCGGAAAATATGGCAGTGGTGTGAAGCCAGAAACATACATATATTTGCTTCTTATATTAAATCTAGCGAAAATGTGATTGCCGATAGAGAATCTCGCCGAATCAACATCGACACGGAATGGGAAATCTCCCAACCCGTGTTTGAAAAAATAACCATTGTATTAGGTAAACCAGGATTTGACTTATTTGCTAGCGCGCAGAATAATAAATGCACTAGGTACGCTTCTTGGAAACTAGATCCATTTTCGGAGGTAGTCGATGCATTTACGTTTGATTGGCATAACATAAATTTCTACGCATTTCCTCCCTTCAGTCTAATCCCTAGAGTATTAGAAAAAAATTATTACTGACCAAGCAGAGGGAATTTTAATTGTTCCTGACTGGCCCTCACAGCCATGGTACCCGTTGTGGTCTAGACTTGTCATATCCAAGAAATATTTTTTCGGTCCTGACAAAACATTATTGTACTCCCCTTTCAGAACCTGTCATCCACTGCACGCGGACCTTGTTCTGGTGGCAGCGAAGTTATCAGGAACTCATTGATACAGAGGGGTGTACCACTGGATTCTTTAGATATAGTCATGGCCTCTTTTTCTGTACAAACTTTAAAACAATACAGTAGCACAGTTACATCTTGGGTGTCTTTTTGTAAAAATAATAATTTAAACTTATTAAAAGCTGACAGTACTCATGTAATATCGTTTTTCACACAAAAATTTCATGAAGGTTCTAGCTACAGCTCTTTAAACACACACAGGTCAGCTTTGTCAATAATGTTGGGTACAGAAGTGACATTAAATGATTGTATTAAACGATTTATGAAAGGCATATATAGGCTTAATCCACCTCGGCCTAAATACACTTCAACTTGGGACACCAACGTCGTGCTAGATTTTCTTTCTAACGCGTACCCCTACCCGTATGATAATATTGCAATACCTAATTTGACATATAAAGCTTGCACTCTTTTATGTCTAGCATCTGCACAACGAATGCAGACTATCAGTTTAATTAAATTGGATAATTTAACATTTCATGATGATGCTATTATTATAAGAATTACGGACTTAATTAAGACATCTAGGCCTGGATCTTGCCAACCACTCATTAGATTGCCGTTTATCCGTGAAAACCCTAACATTTGTCCGGCTTTAGCACTCCAAACCTACACAGAAAAAACCCAACACTTAAGACAAAATTCCCTAGATGGACATCTATTTCTAGGAATTTGTAAACCTCACAAGGAAGTTGGAACACAGACTTTAGCGCGTTGGGTAAAGAAAGTCTTACAGGACAGCGGCATTGATATTTAAATTTTTGGTGCCCATAGCACCAGGTCGGCATCGACATCGGCCGCGCATAGATCTGGGGTCAATCTGGAAGTGGTTCGCAAGGCCGCAGGCTGGAGTAACACATCAAATGTATTTCTGAAATACTATTACAGAGAAGTTGTACATGCAAACCAAGACGATTTTGTTAAAACAATATTTAATTAGTTTACAGGTTATTTGCTTTTATATGTATTAACATAAGTTAAGTGAGTGATAAATGTACAATAACCTCGTGTTTACTATTTGGCTAATGTATGATTCGTTTCCTTTAATCATTCTGTTCAAAGATCAAAGTAAACTTGTTGATTTGAACATTTTAACCTTTTTATTTTTCTCAACCGCTCAATGGTTTGCTATTATCTTTTTTGATTGGATAAACTTAATCCACTCTAAACATCTGCAAGTAAATATATGTAATCGTCTTCGGTTGACACCTGAAGTATAATTAAGAATCAAACAAACTTACCTTGTGTTGAAGTGATGTTTGATTCCAATTATGCGAAGGTGTCAACCGAAGACGATTACGTCGTCCCAACCCTCCCTAAACCCAAAATATCTTTGTAAAATGTTCAAAATTATGACACAAAATATAGTTTCTCTTAAATAATGAAGTCACCTTGGGGCCGGGAGCCGGTTACCTGGGAGTGAGTAAGCGAGACAGAAGATAGGTTTCCTTTTATTCTTTAGGATTACTCTGAAAGTGTGACAAGGATGGCACGTACTCGCGTACTGCTGCAAGTAAATATATGTAATCGTCTTCGGTTGACACCTTCGCATAATTGGAATCAAACATCACTTCAACACAAGGTAAGTTTGTTTGATTCTTAATTATAAAATAAACTTTTTAGTACAGATGGTGTCTTTTTTAGGCGCTAGTGCGAGAAGTGCCTCATTTTACGTCAGGTTCAAAACTTCGGAGGGCCATCTGTACTAAAAAACGTCCTACGAGAGACGTGCAAAAAGAAAATTTGTAACTCGTGTCAATTTAAAACACTCCCGTCGGTTGTGTTTTAAAACATCGCCACTCGTTTCGAATTTCGTGTTTTTCGCACTTGTGTCGTAATGTACTATTTTAATATACCAATAAAAAAAATATATATGGTAATGCTGACGGCATTTTACTTGTTGTTGATGTTACTGTATGGCATAAAAGGTTACGTGAAGATAAATAATTTTCTCAAACTTGTAATGAAATTAAAAAAGAAATGTTAAATACTAATGAGTTTCAAGTTTCATGTATTAAAGTTTGTTATATTTTGACGTTTAAAAACAAAAGAAATGCGCTTTCCTTCATATCATTGTTGGCTGGTAGAACTCGAAACTATGTACTTCCGTGATTGATTTGAGGTAAGAACGTCATGTAAACATTTCATTGCAAGTTAGGGAAAAATAATTAATTTAAGTTCCTACTGAATAATGTTCTAAATGAATTTGTTTATTTGTAAATAAGAGTTCGAAACTGATACACGGTGGTGATGGTGGTACATTTTATTTTATTTTATTTTATTTTTACTTATTTGGAGAATTAACAGCTAAGAAAATAATAATAAAATTAAACTGGATACAGGAAGCCAATTATAATACTGTTTCGAATACAGGGTTTATTTACATTGTTCGCAACTTCTTTAAAAATGACGTACCTATAGTAGCAAATACAAAATACATAGACGACTATTGACCTCAATCCAGTAAAGCTATAAATAATGGAGTTACATCATAAATATATACGTTAATGGTAACGCATCAGTTAATATTATAAGCGGATTGCTAATAGAATGAAGAACGAGAAAAATACACTTTTCTATAGAAAATAAAGATTTCCCCCTTATTTTCTAAAAATATTTCTCACTGAAGGAAAAACAACATCTAAGACCACGCCAATTTAGAAGTAAATAAACCTTTTCGTAGAATGTAATAATGTTATTATGATATTTACTATTGCTCTTTGGGAGCTATTGATTAATTTATTTATGGATACTTGAAGCAGCATGTTGCTACAGTTTCGAAAAAATAAATCATTTTAATTGATAATAAGGGAGAAAACTACATACATTTTATTACCATCACTTAATGTAATATAATATAAAGTACCTATAGGTATTACAAATTGATCGGTCAATGTGAAAATCTTTGGCGAAGGCCTGTGTTCAGCAGTGGGCGTCTTTCGGCTGATAAATGATGATGATTGCAAATAAGCCGGTTTGAGTATAAACGGTATACTTAGTCTTAGTGTATTTATGTAATGTATTTATATATGGAATATACAACGTGCTCCACGAGTAGATTTGGTAGGTTAGACTGAACAACTTTTACTATGGAGTTAACCCAGAAATCTCAAAAATATTTTTGGCTCTTTCATACAGATTTAGATTTATTTATTTCACAAAATAAATTACAATACAAATTAAGTATTACATTAATCTATATGAATTTAAATTATGATCGTCAAAAATTACATAGGTACATAAATGTCATTGATGAATAAATTCAATGAAATTCAATGAAAATGAATTTAATCCTGCACCAAACCAAAGCTTTCTGTTTAGCCCAATGGTTGACTGGTAGAGAATGCCTCAAGGCGTTCAGTTCGCCATTTGTACTCTTTTATATTGTGCAATAAAGTTTAAATAAATAAATAAAATGGACATAAAACAATAATAATTTAGCATTAGACATAAATGATCAAATGTAAACAATAGTAATAACAAAGAAGGACATCATAATTATTAATATCACACAACACAGTGATCGTCGACTTATAGGCTAAAATAAACTAACTAAAAAACTAACTAACTAAATTACAAAATATCGTGATCAATCGGTCAAAATGTATGAAAAAGATATTTTTTTTTTAGATTTCGTGATTGGTCTAATAGTAAAAGTCGGTCAGTATAGCCTACTAAATAACCCCGTTTAAGGTTTACAGTGGCTCGTATAACACCCCGTCTAATTACGTTAATTCGTGCATAAGTGCTTCTTCTTAGTAAGTATTGTATTATTTTAGTTGCACCGCCCACAATCTCTCTGCTTTGCCTAAAGGTTGACTGGTAGAGAATGCCTTGTGGCATTTTGTACGCCAAGTTTTCTTTTGTGCAATAATGGTTAAATAAATAAATAAATCTTTGGGGGCGTGCTGACGACACCCACAGTACGAATACATTTCACACACATCACATCACATTATCAGCCTATGATAGTCCACTGCTGGATGTAGGCCTCTCTTATTAACTATGCGTACAAAAGCATTAGGAGGTAAATGCCCATAATCGCCACGCTGGGCAAGCGGATTGGCGATCGCAGTAATGTGTCCACTATGATGACGCTGCTGCCCATCATCAATCTTTTGTATAAAATAATGGTTAGTGACACTTCAATCCCTTAGACGACTCTTACGACACCCGTAGTAGGAGTTAGGGTGGTGACAAATGTATGGTGGACACACTACTGATCACAGTAGTGTGGCAAGCAGGCAAGCAGGTTGGATATCAATCCAACCTGCTTGCCAACCTCGTTTGTAACAAATAAATGTGGGCGGCTTAGTTAGCGGCTTAAACTAAAAATGTCCTATGTTGTCGCTTGCCATAACGACGCTTGGACATATTAATTAGCATAAATTCAGTTCCGTTCTTATGGCAAGCGATAAAGTGGGACGTTTTTACTAAACCGCTCACATGTATGTTTGTTGTGTTTTTTGTACAGATGTAGTGCAAAATCGTTTCACTTCGGCTTTTCACGGAAACGCCCGAATTAATCTCCGTCTCAATTAGCTTCCGTGCAATATATTATTATACTGGAATACGGATGTTTCCGTGAAAATCCGAAGAGAAAGGATTTTGCACTACATCTGTAGTTATATTCTTTTGGTCAATCATATAATTATACAGAGGTAGTCAAACCTAAAAATTGTAATTCAAAGACGGTAGATAACTTATTAGGTATGCATGCATAATGCTATGTGGAAAATAGCTACAGTAGGTACTTTAAAAAATGGTATTATGTTTCAGGTAATTATTTTCGAATATATTGATTTTAAGGCTCCTTTTTGTAGCTACCTACATAATTATTGTGTAATCCAATATTTACCATCATGAATAATTAAGCAGTAAAACAAAATTCAATTTAATATTAATGGAATAGGCCTCGTTAAGTTAGATATGCATACTTTGATTAATTAATAACATCATAAAGTTACGTGAAATTAATATTAATGAGCTTTATATCTAAGCATGAATGTAATCTATTAGCATATTGTTCGTCAACTTTTTTTTTTCGGCAAGATCAAATAATTATCTTATTTTAATGAAATAAACGAATACTTTAAACAGTGGCACAACATGGAATCTTTTTAACCAACTTCAAAAAAGTAGGAGGTTCTCAATTCGACAGATTTTTTTTGCATGTTTATTACTACGTATCTCCGAGAATCATGAACCGATTAAAAAAAAACAAGCCGGTATCCCACTCCAAAAATGGTCCCGTTGGCATCAAATGGATGATGGGATGATGGAAAAATCGTTTGAAGTCGTTTTTTATTTGGTGATTGTTAATGATTATTTAATTTTATTAGGTACCTATCGTAGGTTTTATCGTGATTTAACACATCATTATTATCATCATCATCATCATCATCATCATCATCATATCAGCCGAAAGACGTCCACTGCTGAACATAGGCCTCCCCCAAAGATTGCCACAATGACCGGTCCTGCGCCACCCGCATCCAGCGGACTCCTGCGACCTTCACCAGGTCATCGGTCCACCTTGTGGGGGGCCTACCCACGCTACGCCTTCCGGTACGTGGCCGCCACTCAAGAACCTTCCCGCCCCAACGGCCATCGGTTCTACGCGCAATGTGCCCCGCCCACTGCCACTTCAGTTTAGCGATTCGGAGAGCTATTTCGGTTACTTTGGTTCTGCTGCGGATGGTCTCATTTTTAATCCGATCACGCAGAGAGACTCCTAGCATAGCCCTCTCCATTGCCCTTTGGGTGACTTTGAGCCTTCTTATGAGACCCATTGTAAGCGGCCACGTTTCAGTACCGTATGTCATCACTGGCAACACACACTGATTAAAGACTTTCGTCTTCAAACACTGCGGAATATTGGACGAAAATATGTGTCGTAGCTTCCCGAACGCTGTCCAACCGAGTCGGATTCGACGATTGACCTCTTTCTCGAAGTTGGACCTACCTAACTGAATAGTTTGCCCTAGGTATATATATTCGTCTACAACTTCGAGTGTAAAGTCTCCAATTATTACGGGAGTTGGTGCTACATGGGAATTCGACATGATTTTCGTCTTATCCATGTTCATCCTAAGACCAACTCGCTCGGAGGCTTTACTGAGGTCAACGAGCATAGTACTTAAGTCCTCCAAGGTCTCAGCCAAGACTACTATATCGTCAGCGAATCGAAGGTGAGTGAGGTACTCGCCGTTTACGTTGATACCCAGCCTTCTCCAGTCCAGAGTCTTAAAGACATCCTCCAGTGCAGCGGTAAATAGCTTAGGGGAGATGACATCTCCTTGCCTAACTCCCCGCTGCAGCAGAATAGGCTTCGAGCTCTGGTCTTGGAGTCGGACCGACATTGTGGCGCTCTCGTATAAACACTTCAACACCTCGATATAGCGGTAGTCGACTTGGCACCGTTGGAGAGACTGTAGTACTGCCCACGTTTCGATCGAATCGAAGGCTTTCTCGTAGTCCACAAACGCTAAACAGAGGGGCAGGTTATATTCTTCGGTCTTCTGTATAACCTGGCGAAGCGTATGGATGTGGTCTACGGTACTAAAGCCTCTTCGGAAACCGGCTTGTTCGGGAGGCTGGAAGTCATCAAGCCTGCGTGCAAGACGATTCGTAATGACTCTTGAAAACAGCTTATAGACATGGCTCAGAAGTGAGATGGGTCGGTAGTTCTTCAATAAAGCGTTGTCACCTTTTTTGAAGAACAGTACCACCACACCTCTGTTCCATGCCTTTGGCGTTCTCCCTTCCAGTAAGACGGAATTGAACAACTTCTGAAGGGCCGTAAGGATCGGTTTACCACCCGCCTTCAGAAGCTCAGCTGTAATTCCGTCCTCCCCAGGCGCCTTGTTATTTTTGAGCTGTTCAAGAGCCATTCTAATCTCGCACAGGCTGATGTCCGGGATGTCTTCTGTATAGTGTCGGGTCAGTCTAGCTCTGAGGTCTTCCGCTGGATCAACTTCGGGTCTGCTAGTTGACGTGTACAGCTGTCCATAAAAACCCTCTATCTCACTCAGCAGCTCAGATCTGGATGTGACGATTCTACCATCCTCAGTCTTTAATTTGGCGAGCTGGCTTTGCCCAACAGACAGATCCCTTGCAAAAACTTTAGAGCCCTTATTCCGCTCGATGGCTTCTTCTATACACTTGGTACGGAATTGGCGCATATCGCGTTTGAGGGACTTAGAGATCTGTCTGTTGAGCTGCCGGTATAAAGTCGCATCAACTGAGGATTGTAGAACCAGTTCACTCCTTTTTTCCATTAGCTTCTGAGTGGAGTCTGAGAGCTTTCTGGTCTTATTTGTCCGCTGGGCCTTAAAAAACTTAGACCCAGCGCTATGGACAGCTTCCACAAACCCGTCGTTGAATACGTCCACGTCATCGCCTAGGCAATCGAAACGGTTTTGGAGTTCCAGCTGAAAGCTCTCGGGGTTTTGTAGATGGAGTGCAGGACGGAGCGTAGACTTCATCAGTCGCGAGCGTTCTAGCTTAGGACATATATTCAACGTGCCTCTTACCAGTCGGTGATCGCTACCGGTTTTAACCGTACTGATCACAGAAACATCGTTAAATATATGTCTCTTCGTCGACATGATGAAGTCGATCTCGTTTTTAGTTGCACCGTCGGGACTCATCCAAGTCCATTTTCTGTGCTCGCGTTTCTTAAAGAAGGAGTTCATCATGTAGAGTCCCTCCTTCTCCAAGAAACTAGCCAGCAGATGGCCCCGGTGGTTCCGACGTCCAACCCCAAATTGCCCCACCCTCGGTTCGTCACCATCTCTCTTGCCCAGTTTCGCGTTGAAGTCCCCCATAACAACGGTGAAGTAGGTTCTGGAGCTATGCATGGCTTTTGAGATATCATCATACATAGCCTCCACCTCGTCGTCGGAGTGTGTCGAAGTCGGCGCGTACACCTGTATGACCTTCAGCGAGTATCTCTCAGATACTCTGAGTATAAGGTACGCCACCCTAGCCGACACACTCTCGATCTTCACCACGTTGTTTACGAGGGACTTGTGGACGATGAACCCGACACCTCCCTGGGACTGTTGGTCGCCCTCCCGGAAATAGAGCAAGTTGCCAGACTTTAGGATTATCGTGTCCTCGCCCTCTCTTCGGACTTCTGACAATCCCACAATGTCCCAACGCAACTTGCTCAATCCTTCCTCCAGTTCCACTAACTTTTCGTCGGTCCGCAGTGTACGTGTGTTGTACGTTGCCAGGGCCAGAGGTCGTCGGTGGTGGTAGCCGGATCTTTGCCGGAGATTCTTAGCACCCCTGACCCCGCTAGCACCCTGGCCGCTACCATAACCAGGGCACCGGGGGTCGCCGGAACCTCGGGGCCGCGGCCTTTTTTGTACAATCATTTTGGGGGGTATTTGCCATAATCGCCACGCTTGGCATGCGGGTTGGCGATCGCAGTGTCTCCACCGCACTTTAGGGATGCTGCTGCCCATCCCCCGGTGGTCTTGGTCGTAGTTTTCAGACATACCCGGGTCATTATTATCATCATAAATATAATAAAATAAAGTAATATAATGTACTACCTCTACTACGTCAACGTCAGGAGTTCTAGGCATAAAATTGTAATCGTACATCGACCGTAAAATAAGCAAAAATATAAAACTACTACTTTACTACTACTTCTGTCACTTCTCTTCTTATTATCAATATTACCTATCATGTTGGCTGGTACTTTTGATATAGACTGAGTCATCATCCTTTCAGTCAGAAATTTCCATTTCCCTAAATTGGCCGTGTGGTGACGGCAGTAAGAATACATTTGTCAACTCCTCCTGCGGGTGTCGTAAAAGTCGACTAAGGGATTGAAGCGTCACTGATCATTTTAATAACGATTGATGATGGGCAGCAGCATCATCACATAATTAGATTTGGATAGAAGAAAGAAGTTCATTCATTTGTACGGCGGCCAAGCGTGTCAGATTTTGTACTGAAGTTGTTACTTGCCTATGATTTTAAATATGTCTCAGGCCCTTGAGTGTTCATATTTCTTTGTGTTGTTGCAATTAATATTACTTAAGGAGGCATTATTAATGTTTTTGTTCACTTCACGTCTCCGTGCGGTGACGGAGTAAGAATACAAAAATCACCGCCCCTCTCTTCCCGTGGGTGTCGTAGGAGTCGACTAATGGAAATACTGAGTGACCAGCTTCTCAGCCGGTGGTAGGGTATTTTTACTAGTACCCGCCTGGTTGGCTACCACCGTACATTCGGTGTAAACGCCCGTGAAATGACTTACCTTCGTGTATGCCGTGTTTCGGGGTCAGCCGGTGTATTTACCAGCATCTAGCGGGCCAGCAAGGCGGTGGCAACTAACAGGTTACTGATTGTCTCCTGTTCGTTGCCGCCGCGATTTGGGTTCTACTTTTCACTTGCGATCGGGTGGAGTGGAGCCACTTTGTTGTGCCAACGTTATTTTTATTGGGTCGGCAACGCGCATGTGACACCCTGAGGTTGCAGGCGCCCATAGGCTACGGTGACTGCTTTCCATCAGGCGGGCCGTATGCTTGTTTGCCACCGACGTGGTATAAAAAAAAAAAAAAAAAAAAAACTTCAACTTACAAAATTTGACGCCCAAAAGCTGCAAGCTGCGATTAAAGACGGACAACTCAGTAGATTTTACTGAGTTCATTTGACATGCTAAGTAGATACGTTTGCTTGATCTATTGGTATATATATATGACATCTGTGAGCGTCATCATAGTGGACACATTACTGCGATCGCCAATCCGCTTGCCCAGCGCAGTCACGAGTCGCAAAACTTGAACTTATACGCGCTGTATCTTTGTAAATTTTTAGTCGATTGACAAAACCAAAAATAAGTTTTATTATCACTCGATAATTTAACTAACGGACAAATTTTTTTTCGTCGTCATGCTTTTGAAATGGATGCTGATTCTGCTGTCAATCCATTGGTCCGATTGCAGCAATGAAATATCCCCGGGTATTAATGAAATACCCCTGGGTATTTCATTGCTTCATAACAGGCTCTAAAATTTAAAAAATACAAATCTCCGACACGAAGTCTGAAATATTCGCAGACTTGATATCACGACGTGTAACTCAAAGGGGACATATCAGGGGTCTAGTCGAACGCGATAATTACTCGCGATAAGCGCATCGTTATGCTAATGTCCTGTGGGGCGCCCACACGGATTAAATAACTTGGGATAATCTCTTCTACTTCAGTGTGCGCCGACCGTATACGCCTATCTAATCTTCCATTCAGTCTGAGCTTTAGTGGGTCATTCTCATAGGGCACATTTTTTGGGCGTCGGGTAGAATAACTTTGTATTCTTGCATATATATGGCGTAAAAAAAATGTTGGAGGGTAGTTTTCGTTTTATTCTACTTGTAGCAGTTGTAATTTCGAAGATAATCTCTTGAGAACTAGTAATAAAAAAATATAAAAGCCTACTTTTATCATGCTCCATCAAGCGTACAGACTCCAAAATTTGGGACAAACCCCTTTGCATCTCGGGAACCACTACTAATTACCTAACACAGGGTATTGTTTTATTATAGTCAATTAAACAAATTAACATTTTGTTAAGTTAATTGTTATTTCAACTGCTTGTATAAAGAAATATGATTTTTTCTCCGAGCGTACGAATTTATGACTAAACTCCGTCATTGGAAGCAAAACAAAATTTCACATCACTATTTGCAATTTTACGCACATCACTATTGCATTGAGCGAGCCAGTTCAGTCTTGTCTGTGACACGTTGGGCGACAGAGGTGCGTTTGGCGACGCTGGGCGATTTTACGAACGTAAGTATCTAATCTCCGTTTTTTGTCACTTGCATTTTCTGAACTCCGTTTAGTCATTTATTTTTCTATTGGTGTGATTGATCGTTCTACTATTTAAGTATAATGAATTAAACTGTATTACCTGTTAAATGCATGTAATGTCGTTGTACTAAATAAGATAATTAATGAAATAAAAATAAAAAATAGCTTTCTCCCTAGGCTCCGTCAAATAAACTCCGTCAAATATTTAGACGGAGTTGAAAAAATACGTGTATTTAGTATCTAATTGAGCAGTCACATGCAAAAAAAACTTGTTTTTCATCACATTTGCTGCTAAAGCAAAATTAAAGTACCTATACTCCCTTTCTTTGATTAGGTACCTACTGCGAATTTTACATAGACATGTACTGTTTACATAGTACATTGATCTACAATACCAAGAAAAATAAAACATGTGAAATTTGACGCAATTTCTTCGTTCTGAACACTAATTATAGATTTTTTACTTACAATACCGTTTACAGCATTTTTGGAGCTAGGGCTTTTCGTTAAACTTACTTCAATATTATTATTTTTTTGTTTCATATACTTAGAATGCCCAAAAATCAAAAAACCTACGGTAGAGTATATGAAAGAAGCTCAACGTAGGCGTAGATCTAAAATAAAGCAAAATCCCGAATAATACGCTATGTCAAAATAAAAAGAGCGTCAGCGTAAAATAAGTATTATTACGTATAACATGTTATTCACAAAGTGATTGATAATGTTAGTTTTCGTCCATGCCTTTTAAAATTCGTATACAAATTAATAAAAAAGTCACTTTTTCTGCCCCTATGTCCCTTTGTACGCTTAAATCTTTAAAACTACGCAACGGATTTTGATGATATTTGAAGGTTTATATGTAGGTATAGTACCCGTGCGAAGCCGAGGCAGATCGCTAGTATTAAAATATATAAATTCTCATTCAGGTTTAAGAACACTGTATCCATCAACTCCATATCATATTTCTAAACTCCGTATAAAATATATCAACTCCGTCGCAACATTCTCAACTCCGTCTTGGTGAAAAAAACAATGGCTTATAAAACGTGAACTAATAGATATATATGAGGGACAAAAGTATACATATGATCTAAATAACTCAATGATTCGTATTTTATAGAATATATAGCAGTAAACATACATAAGAGAAAGAGGTCGCTAGACGAATTCAGCTGGGTTGGGCTGCATTTAGTAACCTGTCGCGCGTCTTTAAATCTAAAATCCCCCAGTGCCTTAAGACGAAGGTATTTAACCAATGTGTCTTGCCCACCCTCACTTACGGATCAGAAACTTGGGCGCTCAACAAGGGAGTTCTACACAAAATGAACGTGACACAAAGGGCCATGGAGCGAGCCATGTTAGGTATCTCCCTTGTTGATCGTGTTCCAAACAGCGAAATCCGGCGCCGTACGAAAGTATCCGACGTCGGTAAACGAATCGCACAGCTGAAGTGGAGATGGGCAGGGCACTTGGCGAGAAGTAGCGAAGGGCGGTGGACGAGGCAGGTTACTGAATGGTGGCCAGGGTGGTCAAGAAGATCTGCTGGGAGACCACCGACAAGATGGTCCGACGACATCTGCCGAACCGCAACAAAGCAATGGATGCGATTAGCACACGACCGAGGAAAGTGGCGTAATAAAGAAGAGGCCTATACCCAGCAGTGGGTGGACACGGGCTGAATAGATAGAAACATACTGTACAAAATTAAGACGGAGTTGAGGCTGAGAACGCCTAATTCTGAGAATGACCCTAGTTTGCTTCTAGACTAGGTTGTTTCTTATGTCTGGGTCCTTACCATAAACTGGCCGCGTGAAAAGTTAACGTTAAAGTTTAGAACCACCCAGGGTTCTAAACTTAGCCTATACCGCAAACATAAAAAATCGTTAATTTCTTCTCACTAGAGAAAAACTTTCTTTCGAGACCGCTTATTCTTTTTTAATTAATAATGTCGTTAAATAAATATTAGTGAGCCTTATATCTGAGCATGAATGTAATCTATTGGCTTATTTTTCGTCACCATTTAGGTGCAATGTGGTGACGGCAGTTAGTTACATTTGTCACCACACTAACTCCTCCTGCGGGTGTCGTAAGAGTCGAATAAGGAATTGAAGTGTCACTGGCCATTATACAAGATTGATGATGGGCAGCAGCGTCATCATAATGGACATATTATTGCTATTGCCAATCCGCTTGCCCATAGGCATTTACCTCCTAATCCGTCTATACAAATAGTTAATAGGAGATGCCTACGTCCAGCAGTGGACTAACATAAAGTTCGTGATAGACCTACAGAACTTCTTTCCGCATTACATATACAGCATTTTCCTATACCTAGTAGGTAATGTATTCTATGGGAAAACGGTGCATATCCTGTGCAACATCCAATAGGACAGGATTTACTTTCTCTTCAACCCGTCCGCCGTACTTGTGTTTTGGTGAGAGCGAGTGAGATAGAATGTTAGTTACACAGTCGATAGAGTTAACTTACGCTTCCAACCAATGGTAAGGATATAAAAGGCTTGCCGCAAGTTTCTAAATCCGAAAATTTCAAGCACCTGTCTCTGTCACACAATGACGCCTTCGTTGGAATGATAGACACAAATGCTCGGTCTGACCTGGATGTTTAACCATGTTGCCAATCGCTAACGCTTAGTAGCGTATCGTAGGTTTCCCTCTCTGTCACTCTTTTGTATTAGTGCGACCAAGACAGGTAGCTGCCTTTCGATTACGATTGGTGATTGAGCGTTAGCGATTGGCAACTTGTCTAAGGACCCTTCGATTTTGCGTTACTCTTTCACATAGCAGTGCCATCATTAAGGTTTTCTTATTTTAGGTTAATTGGTAGGTGAAAAGGCGTATAAGTACTTATTAATCTTATAGCCAAGTTACAACTACATTAACGACTTGCTGTATTACGAGGCCCCGTAACAGAACTGCAACATTTTGTGCGCCAGGACTCAAAGTAGTGACTAGTGACAAATGTAACTTTGACTGTCGAACAAACATTTGTCGCACTAACGTTCGTCGCACTTCCGTTCGTCAGCCAATAATTTGTCGCAGTCAAGTGCTTTCGAACTAACATTCGTCGCGTTAAAGTTCTGTCGCACTAATGTTTATCGGTAATTAGTTCATCGCAGTTCTGTTATGGAGCCATTATACGGCTCGGCTGGCTGAATTGACCATCTTATTATTTTATAGTGTAAATAACACATATTTTAGAGGTAGGATAAATAACTTTTTAGCAAAAAAAGCATGTAATAATACAAAACGCATAGAAATACGATTACACATTAATATATAGTTCACACATTTGTCCTGGAACCTCCAACAGGATGGTGTCAATACCAATGACAGCCCTATTCAAGTGAAACGCTACGAATCGTATCTCAGCTACCACACAACGCTCAACATTCTAAACGCTTCTAGAACAAAAACGACTCAAGTCCATACGTTTCCCACACACCTCAAGTCTTTTAGACTCGAGAGGTAACTATTTGAGTTAATAACGACTTTATGTCATTGCCGTTATGTTTACATTTGCATGTAGTTACAGTTAAACTGGAGTTCTGTAAACAACTGGCACTGCAGACTTGCTTAATGTTGCGTTAAACAGATTAGTACGTTTGATTTAAGTTTGCTGACGAGAATGGAAATTACTTGTAGCTACTTTGCGGGGTGTATAATTAATACTTGGGATTGTCTTTAGCGCGAGAACGATTTCAGGATTTGAGTTGGAGTCTTAGGCTAACCCCACACTAGCGCAACTTTCGCGCCGCGTCAGTGTTAAGCCAATTTTAAGGCGCTGCCTAAGTATGAAATGGCTAAATAATGTATTTGTATTTTAAAATACATTTATTTATGTATGTTTTCATGTATACAGGGTTTTTTTCTTCATTTGCTTTTAATTTATGGGAAGCCTATTCAGGTCAAATATAATTAATTTATCTAAGAAAATAGTGTCTCAACTCTTACTGTTATTGAGTTATAAAAAAAAATGTGTATTGCAACCTTTATTACATTAAAATGCTACTTATTTTGACATGTGCCTTCAGTCACCTAAAATTAACTATTATGTTATTCTTAAGGTTCTCTCACACTTACTATTTACGTAAAAAAATTTTTTTTGAACTTAACAAAAGCAGATATACAGGTAATTTTTATTAATATCCCAAATAACTTGTCCAATTTAATGCAAATCAACACGAACACTCTGTATATTTAGATGTATTTAATTGATTTTGTAGGGAGATTGTGATTTTCTACGAAGCGTCGGCTAATTTGTAGACCTGACACATAAAAAATAAAATAAAAAAATTCACATTGGAAATTTTATTCGGAGAACGGATTCTTAAACGGAGAACAACCATTAAAATTTCACCTTGTACTCGTATATTCTTCGAGGCACAAGAATCAGTAGTAGTCATAACAGTGAGTACTGCCTGTGTTTCTCCTTGCATTTATAAAGTTATTAAGTAACTTACAATTAAAAAGACTTTACGCGTAAAGATGACCAAACAAATATCCATTACTCTTTCCCTGGCACACAAGATTAAAATTCGAGCGTGCCTATTTTCGGCCGAACGTCTTTTTGCAAATCCGAATCCATTTTGACAAGGGTCGCTGGCACGTGAATAGACAACCTTTATCTGAAACTAGCATCGTGTCATGTCGGGTGTTTACATTATATAGCAGTAGCAGGCCTTATCATCTTTTACAGATGCAGTGTTGCCAAATATACAGATTTATCTGTAACCATAGAGATTTTCCTAATACAGATAACAGATTTGATTCAAGTTTTATACAGATTTTTTAAAATGTATAAATATTTATAATAGATTTTCACAGATTTCATGAAACGTTTGTTTTTGGGACATTTTTTCTGACAAGTACCGCGGCCCAACGCAATTCAAGTTTGGCCAATATAACGGCAAAACAGAACGCAGTCAACACAATATCGACCCCATTTGCAATCTGTGGTTTGTCCTTGTCTCAGCTGGCCTACTACTAAAATTCGTAAATTTCGAGGATTTGTCTCTCCCACTCTAATGACGTCTTCGACATATACAAACCCCCCCCCCCCCCCCCAACGCGCTTACTTCTCGCGTTTGATAAGGTTTCTTTTCACATAGATTTTATATAGAGTTTCGCACCTTGCAACACAGATTTCCCAATTGGCCATCTGACAGCACTGTACAGATGTTTTAAGCAGCATCCTGGCAGCGACACCTACGTTCGTGGCTATATAGTCCTATACATGAGAGGATCTCTCGTCCACATACCCGGCAGATGTATGCCCCCCCAGATGGACGAGGGTTGGAAGCCTGCTCGTGGCGCCTCACACGTTTTTCCTTTAAATAGGCAAACCAGACATCGTCGTGCTTAGATTGCATGCATGCATACATCAGCCTGTGATAGTCCACTGCAGGACGTAGGCCTCTGCTATTAACTATGCTATACGAATTAGGAGGTAAATGCCCATAATCACCACGCTGGGCAAGCGGATTGGCGATCGCAGTAATGTGTCCACTATGATGACGCTGCTGCCCATCATCAATCTTTTATCATATAATGGTCAGTGACACTTCAATCCCTTAGTCGACACTTACGACACCCGCAGGAGGAGTTGGGGTGGTGACAAATGTATTTTTACTGCCGTCACCACACGGCCACCACATGCTTAGATCGACCATCATTAATAGCACGTCGCCAACAGAATCGGTCTTCAGCCAGATGCTGCCATTCGTTGCAAGGAACTTTAAATGTAGCCATATCCCGCTTGACGCAATCTTTAAAGCGTACATTATATAAGGACATAAGATATTCCAGACTTTTTCGGTATATTAGGATTCAGTACAAAAAACCTAGACTAACCAGCAATTGGGTCAAAATTCATTTCGTTGTCTTATTTTTTGTCCCTAAAAAACGTGTCACAGTTGTGATTTTTGTATGAGATGATGTTTTGTGTTCAATTTTTGAGGTATGGATTAAAATGTAGCGAAAAAAAGAAATACAAATGCACCGGATTTTTTAATAATATACGTATACTGAGTCGACACAGCAACTAAAAGCGTGACAGAGTGGTACAAGACAACGAAAATAATTTTGTCCCAATTTCGACATCTTTATGTAGATCGTTCTCGTATTTGCTGATCCGGAGGCTTAGCCAAGATGCCATTTTGCAATCGTATACGATAAGCGATAAGTCACGTGACCATAATAATGCATGGAAATCTCTCATGGAAAATCAATGGAAATCACGTGACTTTTCGTTCGAATCTGTCATTCTCATACATTTATTCAGTAATCGCTTATCGTATACGATTGCAGAATGGCATCTGGGCATTTTCGCGAGAAGAGATCCAAAAACTTATTTTTCTGAAACAGGTAAATTTTATGTTTTTCCTGATCAGAATCACGAGCTCTTTCGATCCTTGTCCAATTTAGTTTAGGTATTTCGGTACTTACGCTATACGTGCGAGTGCATACCTAGTTAAGTAGTTATGTATATAGATATACAGTCCACATTCGAAGGTGTTTGTTAGTATAGAATAAAGATTCGTAAAGAGAACACGTTGTTTGAGTTTAAAAATCCCGGTAAACCAAAATCATCCTTAACGCGCTAACATATGGTCCATAACGAACCGGACTACTTCGTACCTGTGGTCGAGCGGCCGGAGCCCGAGAACAATAGCGGCTACCGGTTATAAGAGATAAGGATGAGCCGGGCGAGCGTTAACTGCAAGTTTTAAGTGCAATTACAATTATGCGTTATAATTTTCGCGTGCGAGCATTCAAAAACTATTGTGCCTATAAGTGATTTTGGAGACGTTTTCGCTAGCTTCTATTGCGCTTAATACTGTGAGTGAGTTGTAGTTACGAACTGAGAACTATAAACCGAGTTTTGAGACATTTTACTTGTGGATTAGTTAAAGTACCTAGTTACCTACACGAACTATTCTATACGGAGTATCGAGTGAGTCATCATGCCTACATTAGAAGAGCTAATTAGTTACCAAGAGGAGTTAATCTGCAATTTGAAGAGTTCGGAGAAGAATTACAAAAAATCGCCGAAAGAGAGAATTAAACAGCCGTATTTAGAAACTAGGCTTGAAGTACTTGAACAGCAATTTAAGGAATTTCAAAATGGACACAGGGCGATTATTTCCAACGCGTCGAAAGATAGGAAAGAAATATATTTTACTCAGAGAAAGTACGAGGAGTTTGAAGAGCTTTACGTTCAATACAAGACGATGTTACGTGAAGCTTTAAAATCATTTGTACAGTCAAGTGCACAATCGCCTATTCGTGACATGGCCGTGACTGGCGAAAATGCTACCTGTTGTGATGTAAAACTACCTCGTATCGTTTTACCTACTTATAGTGGTAAATATGAAGAATGGCAAACGTTTTATGATATGTTTTCTTCGCTAATTCATACCAACAAAAATATAACGGCGGTTCAAAAAATGCATTATTTAAAGAGCAGTTTGTCAGGAGAAGCACTGAGTTTATTAAGTAATTTTTCGACTACCGATGCAAATTATGAGGACGCTTGGAAACAATTAGTTCGACGTTATGATAATAAGAGATATAACTGTAATGCGGTTATGAAGAATTTATTTTCGATCAAGAAAATATACGGAGAGTCTACTACCGCTGTGAGACATTTATTGGACACCACGTCAACATGTTTGAAGTCGTTGCAGAATATGGGCATTAGTACGAGTTCTTGGGATGCTATTATCGTGTTTTTGGTTGTGTCTAAATTAGACACTGAATCAATTAAGCAGTGGGAACAGCACTTAAACATGCTGGGCGATGACTTACCTACCTGGGAGCAATTACGCGAGTTTTTGGAGTACAGATTCAGGTCATTAGAGATGATTGACACCAACACGTCCCGCCCGGTACAGTCAGCTAAGCCTGTGGTTAAAGCTAAAACATTTCACATGGCTATCGAGAATAAAGTGAAGATGAGTGACGTCGAGTGTGCTAAATGTCATGAGACCCATCAAATTTATCACTGCAAACAATTTGGTTCTATGACGCCCAGAGAACGTCAAGATTTTGTGCAAAACAGCAGATTGTGTTTTAACTGTCTGATGCCCACACATTCAGCGATAAAGTGTCGACAGTCATCGAGTTGTCGTAAATGCGGTAAAAGACACCACACTTTGCTTCATTTCGAACGAGAGCTTAAGGAGACCAACCAGCAGGCGGGGCCGGCGAGCGAGGTTGCTGCGTCACCAGCGTCACCGAGTGTACCCCTACACGAGACACCGAGCACAGCACGAGGTGACACACATATTACAGCGGCGTTTTCGAGAGGTGCCCTTCAACCTAATAATGTGCTACTCGCGACGGCTAGAGTTAAGGTATTTAATTCTTCTGGTTGTAAACAAACTATTAGAGCTTTAATTGATCAAGGAAGCATGGCTTCTTTTATTACTGAGTCAACTGCACAATTACTAGGTCTTACACGTAAACCGGTCAGTGGTTTTGTGTCAGGTTTGGGGGATGGTCGTACTACGTTCAAATACACAGTTTCGCTTCGCGTGGAATCACGCCATAACCCAGCGAGTTTTATTGATGTATGTGCCTATGTTTTGCATTCTGTAACAACTTATCTTCCACTTAAGAAGCTTAGCGCGCCTGAGTGGTCAGACATTGGCGACTTACCGCTGGCAGATCCGTCGTATACCATACCAGGTAAGATTGACATTCTTCTAGGTGCTGACGTATATGGAAAAATAATACTCGAGGGCCTGATCAAGCAATCAGAGGACAGCCTGGTGGCTCAAAATACTATTTTTGGTTGGATTTGGTCTGGACCAACAGTGAAAGGATCTGATTCTGACGTGAGTACTAAGTTTACTAGTATGCATGTTTATGTCGAGGAAGATGAGATGTTGAAAAGATTTTGGGAGATGGAGAACGAGCCTAATATGATTCAGAGAGAAATGACTAAGAGCGAGAAACAGTGTGAAGAGTTTTTTAACTTAACGACTACGAGAGATGACGAAGGGAGACTAGTAGTAAGACTACCATTCAAAACTGAGGATCCTAAGTGTCAATATGGCAATTCTAAGGAAATAGCTATCAAGAGATTAGAGATTTTAGAGAGAAAATTAATGAGAGAACCAAACCTTAGAGAAGAGTACAACAAGGTCATGAGAGAATACCTGAGTCTAAATCATATGAGAGCCTTAAGCGAGCAAGAGATAGAGAATCCAAGAGCAGTGTATTTAGCGCATCACGCTGTAATTAGGGAAGACAAGGAGACAACTAAGGTAAGAATTGTATATGACGCGTCGAGTAAGGGAGACAACAACGTCTCTCTAAACGATGACCTCCTTGTCGGACCAAAACTGCAACAAGACCTGAGACATATTTTAATGAGAGTTAGGAGTCACAAGATCTGCCTTATTGCAGATATAATCAAAATGTACAGGATGGTTCGCGTAGCTGAGGAAGACACCGAGTTTCAGAGAATCGTTTGGCGGTTCACATCAGATAGATCAGAGCCCATACAACACTACAAGCTATTGAGACTAACATTTGGGACAGCTTGCGCGCCTTACTTGGCCGTTAAGTCATTACAGAGGCTTGCAGAGTTAGAAGAGGATAAGTATCCATTAGCTTCAAGAATAACAAGACAAGACTTTTATATGGATGACCTTATAACTGGAGCTGAAACTGAAACTGAGGCATTAAAAATATTTGACGAGATGAACGGTTTGATGAGATCTGGTGGATTCGAACTACAAAAATGGAACTCAAATTCTAAAACATTACTTATGAAGATTGCAGAAGGTCAAGAGTTGGATAACCAGACAGTGCATATAAAACTGAATAAGACAATTAAGGTTCTTGGAGTGATTTGGAACAGAGATACTGATAACTTTGAATATACCCTAAATTTATCTGAAGTTAAAGAACCCATCACTAAAAGGAAAGTGCTGTCTGATGTTGCAAGGCTATACGATCCCCTGGGATGGATTGGTCCTATTGTAGTGGTTGCTAAAATGTTCATCCAAAAGCTGTGGAGGTCGGGTCTAGAATGGGATAGTCCGTTGACAGATGAGCTTTTAAGAGAGTGGCTTTCATTCAGAGAGGACTTGGTCGAACTGAAGCAAGTGAAAATACCAAGATGGTTGAATGCTATACCGAGCTCTAAAATCGAACTACACGTATTTTCAGATGCTTCGAGATTAGCCTTTGCAGCAGCAGTCTATGTTCGAGTTATAGACGAATTGAACAATGTACATGTACACTTGGTAACAGCCAAAACAAAGGTGGCTCCCTCAGAGAGAGAAATTTCAATTCCCAGACTTGAACTATGTGCCGCAGCCTTAGCAGCCAAACTTATATTTGAAGTCGCTCAGGTAATGGAGGTACCTAAGGAGAATCTTCATGGCTGGACAGACAGTACAATAGTTCTTGCTTGGCTTAAAGGTGGTTCAGCCCGTTGGACTACCTTTGTAAGCAATCGAGTGTCCACGATATTAAACATCCTGGACTATGAGCAGTGGAGTCATGTAGCAACTGAGTTTAATGCA
This sequence comes from Thaumatotibia leucotreta, assembly GCA_025490895.1. Taxonomy (NCBI): domain Eukaryota; kingdom Metazoa; phylum Arthropoda; class Insecta; order Lepidoptera; family Tortricidae; genus Thaumatotibia; species Thaumatotibia leucotreta. The sequence continues at coordinate 62,021 of JALPQI010001451.1, forward strand.
GCAGATTGTGCGTCACGTGGTTTGCGTGCAAATGACTTAATAGATCATCCATTATGGTGGAGAGGCCCACAGTGGCTAGCACAACCTGACTTTGAGAAAACCACCACTATAGTAGAGGATACACAAGAGGAGGAAAGAATTGCGTCTTTCACTGTTTTATCCAATATTGAGGAAGAACCCACGATTTGGTCTAGGTTTTCGTCTTTATTGAGATTGTTAAGGGTCATTTCATATTGTAGAAGAATATTAAATCTAAAATTGCCCAAAATAGAAAGAGTTAATTTACCAAATTTTATAACTACAGAGGAAATTGATAATACTTTGCTTTCGTGTATTAATCAAGTTCAAGAGCAAGAATTTTCTCAAGAGATAAAACAGTTAAAGAGCAAAAGAGAGGTACTTAAAAAGAGTAGTCTTCGAACTCTTTGTCCTTTTTTGGACAAAAATGGGACACTAAGAGTGAGTGGACGAATAACACAATCGGACGCAAGTTACGATACTAGACATCCAGTGATTATGCCTGGTAAAAATCATTTTACTACGCTTCTAATTATTGATGCTCATCATCGTACCTTGCATGGCGGTCCTCAATTAATGCTAAACTTCTTAAGATCAAAATATTGGATATTGCAAGCAAAGGATCGTATCAAGAAGATTTACAGAGAATGTGTCAAGTGTTTGAGATATTCGAACAAGAAGTCTATTCCGCTCATGGGACTTCTGCCTGAAGCGAGACTCAAACCCAGTAAGCCCTTTAAATCTACAGGGGTCGATTACTGTGGTCCTGTAAATATAAGATTTTCACCAGGAAGAGGAGCCAAGTCATTCAAGGGCTACATATGTCTTTTTGTGTGCATGGTTACCCGTGCGATACATCTTGAAGCAGTTACAGATTTGACTGCCAAGGGTTTTATCGCAGCTTTTCGGCGTTTTACTGCTAGGAGAGGTCACTGTCAAGACTTGTTCAGTGACAATGGCACCAATTTTATTGGGGCTGACAGAGAGATGAGAGATATGTTTAACCGTACCAAATCATCGTTACCTGATGATATAGCAACCTTACTTACGTTAGAGCACACGACTTGGCACTTCATCCCTCCGCACGCTCCGAATTTCGGCGGTCTATGGGAAGCTGGAGTTCGCAGCACCAAGGGACATCTAAAAAAGGTAATAGGGAACAGTACACTTACCTATGAAGAGATGGCGACAGTCCTGGCGCAAGTGGAAGCGTGTTTGAATTCGCGTCCTTTATCGTTACTAAGCGATGATCCAAACGACCCCCTCCCCTTGACACCAGGTCACTTTCTGGTAGGTGAACCATTGTTAAATATAGCCGATGAGTATAATCCCGATTGTAATGTCATTGGTTTAGATAGATGGCGCTTAACGCAGAAGATTGTATCAGATTTTTGGAAAAGGTGGTACAAAGAATATTTAGTTACCCTTAACCAGAGATATAAATGGAATTCTAATTGTACTACTGAACCTGAAATCAATGATATTGTTATTTTGAAAGAGGATAATGTACCTCCTGCTAAATGGATTTTAGGTAAGATCATACAAAAACATACGGGACCTGATAATATAACTAGAGTTGTCACTGTTCAATGTAAATCAGGAACTTTCAAGCGTCCCGTTAGTAAGCTTTGTGTAATAACTAAGTGATTATTGCATAACTTAAATGTTTTCTAATTTTAAGTATTATTAGGCTTAGATAAATGCTTGTTTTACGAGTACTATTGTGTAGATTTTACCATGTAATTTAAGAACTATGTTCTTGGCGGGCGGGATGTCCAATTTAGTTTAGGTATTTCGGTACTTACGCTATACGTGCGAGTGCATACCTAGTTAAGTAGTTATGTATATAGATATACAGTCCACATTCGAAGGTGTTTGTTAGTATAGAATAAAGATTCGTAAAGAGAACACGTTGTTTGAGTTTAAAAATCCCGGTAAACCAAAATCATCCTTAACGCGCTAACAATCCTACTAGAAGAAAAAAAAGGGTACCAACTAATTGTTTCTATTACGTAACCGTTTTTCAAACACTTTGTACAGCGGTTACAAAGTGGAGAGCATGTAAAATGTATGAAAAATGTGGGACCATTTTTTTCTTGCACTTTTTTTCTCCTAGATTGAAAGATATAGTTATTCTGAGTAGGAAAAACATTAAATTTACCTACCTTAAAAAAAATTTTTTTTGGATCTCTTCTCGCGAAAATGCCCATCTTGGCTAGGCTTGCTGTTATTGGATGTAGCTTTGTTAAGGTGCGGTTAAACTAAAAGAGCATTCGCTGTTCTAACCTCCCACTCTACGAAATTTGATCGGCACACAAAACGTGATTGGTTGATTTCTTAGAACGGGCGCTAGAACAGCGAATGCTCTTTTGGTTTAAACGCACCTTGAAGGTGCATTTAGACTAAACGAGCATTCGCTCATTCTATCCCCCGCTCTACGAAATCAACGAATATCGACGAATCACGTTTTGTGTAACGAACGAATTTCGTAGAGTTCGAATGAGCGGGATATGAGAGAGATAGAATGAGCGAATGCTAGTTTGGTCTAAATACACCTTTATACATTTACATTTTTAAATAAAACCTTATGTACGTTCACTGATTTTTAAAGCGTTGTTAGGATTTAATGGACTATTATGTATTGTTTTTGTTGAATACATCAATGTTACTACACCCACAGGTAAACATTGTGACGAGTTCTATAATTGTATGCAGTTATGCTCCCATTAACATAATAATATGCGCCTATTTATTTAATTAATAGACTGTCATTCAACTATTTGAACGGTCAATAATCATGTTAATACACCTCATTAGCTCTAATAGATGTTAAGTATTGACCAATAACCTTTTCGTGAGCTCTTTAAATAAATAAATATCTTACACAAATCAACCTGGTCCCACGGTAAGCTCAACTAAGGCTTGTGGTGTGGGTACCAAGCGACGATAATATTATGTCTATTTAATAGATACCTACATATTATTAAAGATAATTAATAGTTATTTATTAAAACAAGGGGGCAAAGTTATTGTTTAACTGTCGTGCCAATATTGAGACCTGAGCTAGCGAAAAATTCCAAAATTGAGCCACGAGCGTAGCGAGTGATTCAAAAACTTGAATCTTGAGCATTACGAAGGTCCCAGGGCACAAGAGTTGAACAAACTTTGCCGCCAAGTGTAATTACCTACAACTTTTATCCCCTCACTATCATGAGGAAATATGATTACAAATGTCATCCAAACGTAAATTAACTTTAACAAACCATTTAAAAATTAATGTCGAAACGTATCTCAGAGTAGAGTTGTTACTCCTGGTACTTAAATATAGCCAATTGCGTACGAAGTCACCAATGACAATTGACTAATTTAGCATGTGCTTTACGAGCAAGTGAGGGGAAAACATATATACAGCCACGACCAAGGGACAAATATTTGTGATAAATAAATACACAAATAATGCCCTCGCCAGGATTCCAAACCGGAACCTACGGCTTCGTAGGCAGAGTCACTACTAAATAGGCTATGGCGGCTGCCAAAAATATCGCGCTTTTTAAAGTTACACTCGTATTTCTTGTTTGTTGCATTAATTTAAAAAATGTTGAATCATAGTTTTGTGCCGTGTGGTGACAAAATGTAAAAATACATTTTTCACTACCACAGTTTTGTCCTTGGGTGCGTAAGAATCTACTAAGGGATTATAGAGTGTTACTGACCATTCTTTTATTGAAGATTGATGATGGGCAGCAGCATCACCATAGCAAAACACTACCGCGATAGCCAACCCGGCTTACCCAGCGTGGCGATTATCTACGTGTATTTGTAATGAACACGTTAATTTTTTAGTTCTTGCATTAGATGAAAAGTTAGTAACCTGTATTTGTAATTTTAAGTTATCCTTATGTTTTTTCCTATTGTCTTCCTCTGTGACATAAAAATGCTTACCTGGTCTTCCGCGATACAGGCCTAGCCTAGTGCGGGGACTCCTGGCACTTCGGCTTCTCACTTTCTATGCACTTACTTTTGTATAGCGACATTTGTATAAGTAACTCTTTATGTATGTGTGCAATAAACACATTTTTATCTTTATCTTATCATTTGCCCCCTAATGCGTCCACGTCCATATAGATGAACAAGAAAATTGAGTAATGAAAAGAAGCATTTCCAATATAAAAATACCAAATTTAAAATTTCATTCATTCCTCGTATTGATCAACCCAAAGTATGAGTGGGACGGAGGATACTAAAAATAGACGTCACAGCTTCATAATGAAGCGAATCTGCCGTCACACGCCGTTTGAACCTCGCCGCGCAAATCAAAATTACAGCTCTCTTTAGTTATTCCATGATTCCAAATATAACGATATTAAATTTGAGTAAATTTGATCCATTAGATCCAGACGAATGAAATTATTTTATTCACGTGTTTAAAATTATCCTGTGCTATAGTTTGAATACCTACAAGTACCTAGATTGTTACAAAATCGATTTTAGCGTCAATCGATTGCTGAGCTAAGCAGAAGACAGAGATTAGTGATCTAAACATGACAAGACTATAAATCTATAAGGCTGCGTTTCCACCAGAGATGTGCCAGGATGTGTTTCCATACAAAAGACACCTATTAATTTGTATGGAAACACATCCTCGCACATCTCTGGTGGAAACGCAGCCTAACAGTATAACATTTTGCAAATAACGGTTTTACCGCTCACCGACCGTGATGCAAACAATGTATTTCATCACACTTGACGACAAAAAATAAGTTTTAAGACAAAATATTATTAAATGACGTACTGACATTTCTATTACTCCCGCTATCATCATCATCATCATCAGCTTATGATAGTCCACTGCTGGACGTAGGCCTCTCCTATTAACTATGCGTATAGACGCATTAGGAGGTAAATGCCCATAATCGCCACGCTGGGCAAGCGGATTGGCGATCGCAGTAATGTGTCCACTATGATGACGCTGCTGCCCATCATCAATGTTTAATCAAATATGGTCAGTGACACTTCAATCCCCTAGTCGACTCTTACGACACCCGCAGGAGGAGTTGGGGTGGTGACAAATGTATTCTTTCTGCCGTCACCACACGGCCAACTCTCCCGCTATGCATGCAAGCAATCGGCGCATTGGCGCACTTACTGAACAGGTGTGATGACAAAAATATTCCATCGCGCTCGTCCTGTAGCCGTACCATGAGTTGCCGCGGCGTTATTAACGCGCGTTTACTATCTACCCGGCTCGCTCGCCAATACGCAATATTAAATGTCAGCTTTCATAGCCTAGTTGGTAGTGACCCTGGCTACGAAGCTGGAGGTTCCGGGTTCGTCATTTCTGTATTTATTTATCACAAATATTTGTTCCTTGGTCATGGCTGTCTATGTATTTAGTATGTATATGTATCTATCTATTATTTATATTTCGTCGCCTAGTAACTACAACACAAGCCTTAATTGAGCTTACCGTGGGACTAGGTCGATTTGTATAAGATGTCCCAAGATATTTATTTATTTAAATGAATGACATTGGCATTGAAGAGATTATCTTAAGTTAGCCGATCCGACTGTCATCTTATTCTTTGGATTAAAAACAACATTTTTATTTACTGAAACCAACACAAAAGCCTTTGTATCATAATGTCGAGTATGAATGATACGTTAATGCGCTAAACATTACACTACGCCCCATCTCACTTAAGACGAGTTATGAAATGAATCATATAGCGACAAACAAGGCATAACAATGTGCACATTCATATTCATTACAATGTTCCCGCGCAGTCTTGAGCGAAATGAGCTTACTTAGAGCAGTTTTCCCTACTGATATCGGTCTTCAGACTGTTTAACTACTGATCTTTTCATATAATTATGACTTGATTTGATTGACACAAAAAAGTGAGATAGAATCCTCATTTGAACATCAAATCAAAATTTCACAGAAAAAAATCCACCACAGGTTTCATCAAATGGTCAATCACAATTAAATAATCCGTAACACACTTCGTCATCAAATAAAAATAACTGTAAAAGGGCGTTTTCACAAAACGTTGTCGAAATCACCTTGTTTATTTAATTCGGACAAGTTTGGGCTTGTTCTACTCAGGATGACGAGCTCTTTCGATTCTAATAGGAAAAAAAATCCCAAAATGTGTTTTTCCATTACGATCCCTTTTTTCATAGATGTTCAAAGGCGGTAGCGTAATGGAAGGAATGAAAACTGTATGAAAATTATGGGACATATTATTTTTTCTCCTAACAAAATCGAATGAGCTCGTGATTCTGAGTCGAATAATCCTAAACTTGACCAAATTAAATAACAAGGTGATTTCAACAACGGTTTGTGAAAACGCCACAAAGCGAGAAAAAAAATCATCAAACATATTTCCAGGCACCTGGCCCAAATGTAAAAAACAAATCGCTGCATTGAGATCGGACTGCTAAATGAGATTGTAAGTCATATCCATCCTAATATTACGGCCTAAAACCCCGGGAAATTGTATCCAAGATCCGATCACTGATTTTAAATTATAAGATGTTTGTCAGAATAATTATGTTCCGAAGGCAGCGTGTCCTCAATTTTCCAAGTCCTCATAATCAGCCTATGCCTGCTGGACGTTGGCCTCTCCTAATATGCGTATAGACGCATTAAAAGGTAAATGCCCATAATCGCCACGCTGGGTAAGCGGATTGGCGATCGTAGTAATGTGTCTACTATGATGACGCTGCTGCCCATTATCAATCTTCTATCAAAGAATGGTCAGTGACACTCCTACGACACCGCGGGAAGAGTTGAAGCGGTAACAAAATGTATTCTTACTGCCGTCACCACACCAAGTCCTCAAACATATTTAGATATTTAGCAAACGGGTTACTCACGTAATTTAAGTCGATAAGGATGAGGATACTCTAAATGGGTCGGAATATGTCGAGCAACTCACTATTAACTTTAATTACATATGTTCAACTTTCGTATGAATGCCGGTTTTGGTTACAACCCTATCAGCATCCGGTAGGATTAGTAGCTGCACTAGCCATTTCCGGCAGCCATTGCTTTTTTCGTCGAACTTGATTGAACACACGCTGCAGTGTTTAAATTAATTAAAACTAATATAAAGCCACATTTCAGTCTAATTCCATTGTAAAACTAGAATTAATAGTGCCAACTACATTGTGCATTGTGGATTTGTGAATGCGGTGAGGTTTTCCCGAGTCCAAGGTGAACGGTAAGACGAGCTCGCACGTTTTCTGCTGACACGGACGCCCAGGATCGCTGGCCATCCACACGGACCTCATCCTCATCATTTAAGGTATGTAGTTGTGCACTATCGTTTCGGGAGTAATTTTCTTCATCAATTTGCAGTTCGGTAAAATAGAATTCGGTAAAATTGAAATCATTGGTCATTCGGCCGGATACTTTGAAAAGTTGCCTATTTTAACATTAGAATATCATTATTTGTCGATTTTGTCGTGTCGGAATATTCTCTTTGATAAAATTTGTGGGTAAACTTTTAATTTCTAGTGTCGGGTAATGGCTGACAGGAAGTGTGGCTTTTGCATCTAAAAAAAATTGTGTTGGCAGCATTGTTATTATCGTTCATTCCGGTCATTCCGTTTGGTAGTCTATGTTCGGTCGGTGCGTTTGGCAACAATTCGGTTGTCAAAGTCAAGTGTCAGTGTCACTGTCAGTGGTAACAGCTCATAATTTGATTGCAATAAACATTGTTTGTTGTTCTCGTATCGTTAATTTCTCGGTTTAAAACTTTGTTTATTGCACAAATAATGGGCTCGGACAGTGAAATGAAAATCGATAATCCCGATATGGACATGGTCGAACGGAATTACGCGGTAATGAGAATGGAATTATTATATGATTCTTCTAACCTAACTGGATATATCGAAAGTGATCTGAATCCCATAATCAATGATTTTCATCGTGCTCAGAAAGCAATAATGCTTAAAACGAAAAACATGGAGCAGGAGTTTGCGGTGACAGTGGAATTTGAGAGGAATTTAAAATCGGTTTTGACAAAATTACGAAAACGCTCTCCTGTCATAAAAGCATCAGAGGATCAAAGTGATCAAACTTTAATTTTGCCAAATCATTCTAAAAGTGAGAATAATTTGGCAAAATTACCTAAAATAATTATAAAACCTTTCGATGGTAAATTAGAAAATTGGTTGTCGTTTAAAGAGTTGTTTGAATCTTTGATTCATAAAAGGAACATTTCAAATATCGAAAAACTGCATTACCTTTTGACATCATGTCAAGGTAAGGCATTGGATTTAATAAAAAACTTCCCAATTTCGGATAACAGTTACATTGATGCTTATAACACTCTGATTGATTTTTATGACAGGAAACGACAAATAACTTTCGGTTATTACGAAAAAATGTTGCTTTGTGAGCACGCAAAATCAAAAACTGCAGTGGAACTAGAAAAAGTAAATCGCGTATTTAAAGAAACACTGCAAGTTTTAGAAAGATTTGGATTACCTGATAAAAATTTTATGCTGTTTCATTTATTGTGGACCAAATTAGATAGATTAACACGGGAGGCCTTCTTACTTGAATTTAATTCAAATGAGATCCCTCAATTTGAAATTTTACAAGAATTTGTTGATAAGCAGATCCGTGCTTTAGAGGTGACAAATACTGGGACAATGCTAAGTGGTAATAATAGTAAAACTGCTTCAACATATAATCAACAAAAGTCAACAAAGCTTACTCTTGTTACCACACAGCAAACGGTCTGTGTCTTCTGTACTGATCAGCATAAAATAGAAACTTGTGACAAATTTAAAAATGTAAATACATCGGAGCGGTTCAAATTTGTGAAATCAAAGGGCTTGTGTGTTGGTTGTTTGTCGAGGAGCCATAAAGTGAAACAGTGTCAGGTAGCTTGTCGATGCAGTATATGTGGGTACTCCCATCACACATTACTGCATTTTGAGAAGAAAGAGGAGGCCACACCCCAAGAGGCTAGCTCTTCATCACAGTCTTCAGTGAGTGGTTCAAATAGCCATGTAACTCTAACTTCAGTTGCAACAAATAAATTAGTGTTGTTTGCCACAGCTCGTGTTGCTGTACGGGATAGTACTGGGAAATATCAAATTGCTCGTGCTCTATTAGATGGTGCCAGCGCTAGCAATTTTATATCACAACAGTGTGCTGATCGTTTGGGGTTGCTAGCGACTCAATCCAAGGAAACTATAACCGGGATAGGACATGCTGGAGTCAAATCAAATGGTTCATTACAATGTACTATTAAACCTATCGGAAAAGATTCTATTAATTTTGACGTCCAAGCATCATTGCTTCCATCAATCTGTCCTGAACAACCATGCTATGCAGTGAACACGTCGGAATGGCATTACCTTAAAAATCTGCCTCTTGCTGATCCGGATTTCGCGACACCAGGACCAATAGACTTATTGCTTAACGCTGAAATTTTTGTATCTTCTCTTCTAAGTGGTCGCAGAAAGGGTCGACAGGGTCAGTCGAAGGCATTAGAAACCATTTTTGGATGGGTACTTATGGGGGATTGTTATGATTGTCGCGCACCATCCTTTACAAATTGTCGGAAGGATTGTTTTTTCGTTAATACTTCACATACAAATTTGTCGTTGTCGTTAGATGAATCCGTAAAAAGGTTCTGGGAGATAGAAAATATCAGTAGTTCTACTCAACCTGTTTTGTCGAAGGATGATCAGTTATGTGAGGATACTTTTGTCGCTAAATTTTGTCGCACGAGTGAAGGCAGATTCGAGGTACCCTTACCTTTTGTCGATCCTACGAATAAGCCCACATTTTCGCATACTCGTGAAATAGCAATGCGAAGACTGTTCTCGTTAGAACGCAAGTTAGATAGGCATGCGGAATTTCGTAAATCTTATGTTTCATTTATGGAGGATTATGAGACCAGTGGTCATATGGAGTTGGTAGAGCCACCTCTATCAAGTGTAGGAAAATGTAATTATATCCCACATCATGCCATTTTGCGGCAATCTGTTTCTACACCTCTAAGAACTGTATTTGACGGGAGTTGTCGCGATAGCAACGGAATTTCTCTCAACGACACATTGTTGGCAGGGCCAAAATTACAAACTAACATTTTTGATGTCCTCACTAGATTTCGGTGTCATAAAATAGTTTTTACGGGAGACATTAAAGCTATGTATCGTCAAATCCTCGTTCCAGAAGAGGATGCAGAGTATCAGCGTATTTTGTGGCGTCCTTCCTCTAAGGGCCCAATCAAGGACTATAGACTGCGGACGGTAACTTACGGCACGGCGTTAAATCAGCTCCATATCAAGCTTTGCGAACTATAGCTCAGCTAGCTGAAGATTCTGCTGTTTTATATCCAGAAGGCTCACGAGTGCTTGGTAGAGACATTTATGTTGACGATGTTGTCACAGGCGCCGATTCTATCGAACAGGCTTTAAAAATTAGATCAGATATTTCTGAAATTTTATCGTCGGGTGGGTTTCACTTGAGAAAATGGACCTCTAATAATAAATTAGTTATTGCTGATCTGCCATCCTCTGAGTTATACTCGAATGAGTTCAAACATTTTGATGAAGTGTCAGATTTGTCGCTTAAGATTCTAGGTTTATTGTGGCGTCCCCAAACAGATTCGTTTCAATTTGAGGTTGCTACACCATGTGACCAAAGATGTACCAAACGTATAATTTTGTCGAATATAGCGCGAATATATGACCCGTTAGGATTTCTATGTCCTGTCACGTTTCATGCGAAATATCTAATTCAACTTTTATGGTCATCTGGCGTTCAATGGGATGATGATGTACCAGCAGCAATTGCCTCTGACTGGATGAAATTTAAAAATCAACTTTCATCATTAAAGCTAGTTTCCATTCCTCGTCGTATGATACATTCTTTCGTGTCGTTGCAATTGCATGGATTTTGTGACGCCTCGGAGCGTGGTTACGCCGCTGTCGTGTATTGTCGTATTATCACCATCGAGGGCTCTACATTGGTAGAGTTTTGCTGTGCTAAATCTAAAGTCGCGCCGTTGCGAAAATTGTCGATTCCTCGATTAGAACTGCAGGCTGCCGTGTTGTTGGCAGACCTCATACTGTCCGTACAAGAGGCGTTAAAGCCTATACATGTTGTTCAGGAGATATTTGCATGGTCAGACTCCAGCGTAACTTTGGCTTGGATCCAGTCGTGTCCATCGCGCTGGAAGACGTTCGTTGCGAACCGAGTGAGCCATATTCAGGATATCGTCGCTCCTGATCGCTGGCATCACGTCAGTACGCATCACAACCCTGCTGATGCAGGATCCAGGGGATTATTGCCAGGCGAGTTGTCAGAGTTTGATCTTTGGTGGAAGGGCCCGGCGTGGCTATGGAGGGAGGAAAATGATTGGCCTCGTTCGTCCTTCGACAATATAACTAACGATCGTGTCGTTGAAGAACAACGTATTTGCAGTTTAGTCGTTACAAGCGACCCTAATTTGCTTGACGAAATCCTAAACAGGTTCTCCTCGCTTTTCACCATAAGCGTGTGTTAGCTTATTGTTTTAGGTTTTTACGCTTGTCTAAAGACCGGAAGGTAGTCGGATCTCTACAGTCGTCTGAAACCACTGCAGCTCTCATGTTTTTAGTAAAACATGTGCAGCTCACTTCGTTTAGTGTAGAGATCAGTCACTTGAAGGAGGGTCGTTTTAACTCATTGCCAAAATATTTGCGTAAGCTTTCGGTATTTATTGACAGTGCGGGTATTGTCAGGGTGGGCGGTCGCTTGGCAAATTCTCTCGTTAAATATTCGGTGAAACATCCTATTTTATTGCCCCGCTCCCACCGATTAACATTTTTAATTATCGACGAATATCACAAAAGATTCTTACATCCAGGTGCCCAAACTTTACAAAATTTACTTGCGCATTTATTTTGGATTCTGTCGCCAAAGCGAGCAATTCAGGCAGTCATTGGAGGCTGCGTGAAGTGTTTTCGCGCTAATCCTTCTCCGGCGTCTGCGCCGATTATGGGAAACTTACCTTCTTATCGTGTTTCGCAAATAAAACCATTTTCGAGTGTCGCCATCGACTATGGCGGACCTTTCGATATTGCTTTCGGGCGTGGCCGTGGTGCCAGGACATACAAAGGTTACATTTGTGTCTTTGTATGCACTAGCACCAAGGCCATTCATATAGAGCTTGCTTCTGAGCTTTCAACAGAAGCTTTCCTTTGTGTTCTGAAACGATTTGTCGCTCGTCGGGGTCGGTGCAGCGACATCGTTTCGGATCAAGGTCGAAATTTTGTCGGAGCTAGTAATTATCTCGGCTCACTTATGCAAAGTGCCGCTGATGCACAGGAAATAAAATTTTCGTTTAATCCACCGGGTAGTCCGCACTTCAATGGCCTCGCCGAAGCTGGGATTCGCTCAGTTAAAACTCATCTCGCTAGAGTCGTAGGTAATCAGAGGTTGACATTTGAAGAATTTTATACTATATTGACTCAGATTGAATCTATGCTGAACTCTCGGCCATTGACCCCTGTTAGTTCGGATCCGAGTGATCTCTCGGCCATAACTCCAGGTCATTTCTTGACCTTGGAGCCTTTATCGATTGTACCGGAGGAAAACCTTATCGACCAAAAAATAAGTGTTTCTAATCGTTGGAAACTTATCCAAAAAATGCACCAGGATTTCTGGCGTAGATGGCATGCTGAGTATGTCCATACTTTGCAACAAAGAATGAAGTGGAATAAGGTAAATAGAAATATTGTTGTCGGCTCCTTGGTTCTTCTGATCAACGAACAGACAAGTCCTTTGAGGTGGCCCCTTGGGCGCATCGTTGCTTTGCATCCTGGCGTGGACGGTGTGTGTAGGGTGGTCACAGTCCAGACAGTCACTGGTCAGTACAGAAGACCAGTTGTGAAACTGTGTCCTTTACCACTTTCAGAATAATCTTATATGTACTAGTATTACCACTTAGCATAGTCTTGTAGTTATAAGCATTTCTTTCGGATTCTGTTGTTATTGGTAGAGTAAATACTGCATATTTAGGTGAGCGGTATGTTCAACTTTCGTATGAATGCCGGTTTTGGTTACAACCCTATCAGCATCCGGTAGGATTAGTAGCTGCACTAGCCATTTCCGGCAGCCATTGCTTTTTTCGTCGAACTTGATTGAACACACGCTGCAGTGTTTAAATTAATTAAAACTAATATAAAGCCACATTTCAGTCTAATTCCATTGTAAAACTAGAATTAATAGTGCCAACTACATTGTGCATTGTGGATTTGTGAATGCGGTGAGGTTTTCCCGAGTCCAAGGTGAACGGTAAGACGAGCTCGCACGTTTTCTGCTGACACGGACGCCCAGGATCGCTGGCCATCCACACGGACCTCATCCTCATCATTTAAGGTATGTAGTTGTGCACTATCGTTTCAGGAGTAATTTTCTTCATCAATTTGCAGTTCGGTAAAATAGAATTTCTCGTTTCGAATTTCATAAAGATATTTTAAAGTTTTCATACAGTCCATTTATTAATTAATACAACCCAAATCAACATAAGTAACTCGTTTGCTAAATATCTAAATATGTTTGAGGCTCGCGTTAGTTATAATTCTAAAAAAGTCCTAGATATAAAACTTCTTAAACCAAAAACATGTCTCTACTTTTTAATTTCCAGTTGCCGTAATGAACAGATTGGCCACAAATTAAATGAGGCTGCCGTCATGGCATAATGCTATACAAAGTTTCTCTATTTATAAACACCTGAAATTGTACCTATGTATACATGTTTACTATGATGGTTGTCCTTGCTGCATTCAAGTCAACCAACCAAACATTAAACAAGGGCATAAAACCTCTTTATTAGTTGCTTTTGCCTCTTTATTGTAAGCTTAAATAGTTTATAGTTGCAAGAACTCATTGCAAGAACGGCTCAAAAGCAAGGCTATATGCATCACGATTACTAACATGTTTTTCTGACTTTGCGTTTTGTTGACCTTAATTTGTCAACTGTTTATGATATATGAAGCTTTGCAACGTTGGCAACATTCTGTATACCGACTCGTATGTCTGGTTGAGCAAAATTTGAGATGCGAGAGACCAGGAAATAACAATGATGCAGTATGAGTCACACAGAAGGTGTCATGCTATCTCTGCTACACCTGTTGGTGCAAGGTAAGAGTGAACATAGTATTATGATCGCATGATTTGAAGCAATTTTGTTTATGTTGTGCACATCACTAAAAGATACGCGTGACGTCACAGTACCTACGAAAAATGTTACACGCTTGGTTCTCATACAATTCGACGAACTTTTTCTTTCTACTTGATATAGTTATCTGATGAGTCATGCTTAGGCAGGGACTACACCTGTACGTTCTTAAGTAAATAAGGATAGCTCTATACTAAGGAATGAGACGCGCCGCCGCCGCGTGGTGACGGCAGTAAGAATACATTTGTCACCACCCCAAATCTTCCCGCGGGTGTCGTAAGAGTGAGGAATTGGAAGTGTTACTGACCATTCGTTTATTATTAAGGATTGATGATGGGCAGCAGCATCATCATAATGTACACATTACTTCGATCACCCCGCTTGCCCAGCGTGGCGATTATGGGCATTACCTCCTGATGCGTCCACGCATAGATAGTAGAGAGGCTTACTTCTAGCAGTGGACTGAGATAGGCTGATGATGTGAGGTGATGAAGGAATGAGAGGTTAATATCACTATCTGGCCGTGTGGTGACGGCAGTATGAATACATTTGTCACCACCCCAACTCCTCCTGCAGTATGAATACATTAGTCACCACCCCAACTCCTCCTGCGGGTATCGTAAGAGTCGACTAAGGGATTGAAGTGTCACTGAACATTATTTTGATACAAGATTGATAATGGGCAGCAGCGTCATCATAGTGGACACATTAGGTACTGCGATCGCCAAACCGCTTGCCCAGCGTGGCGATTATGGACATTTACCTGCTAATGCATCTATACGCATAGTTAATAGGAGAGGCCTACGTCCAGGTGGACTATCATAGGCTGATGATGATGATGATGGTCACTATCTCATTCTTTAGTATGGCCCCGTTGCTACAACTTACGTAAAAGTTCCCGCGCACATGAAGGTATCCAACAAAATAAAATAATACCATTTGAAAGCAATTACACAATGCCTATGAAATAGTACATTGTACATCTAGGGAGATAAGTACGGTAATAGTATTACCGTAATACCAACAAGAGTCTGTTAGAAGCCCGACGCCGTAGGTGAAGGGCTTTTAAGAACCAAGTTTGTAATCCGATTACCAACCGTGATGCATGCATACAATGTTTATCATCACAATTGCGAGTAAAAACATAGTTTAAAGACCTATTTGGACTTGGTACCTGGTGCAAAGGTTGTCCGTCGCCGTGCAGCGTGGTAATGCGGCCAGTGTGATGGGTACTTTTGCACCAGGGACGACTTGTGGGGGACTTTTTGATTAGGCTTAAGCTTAGCCTTAAGTTGTTATTTGTGGACTGATTTTATATGAATAAATTTTGTAACGTTTAAAGACAAAATAATATTAATTCCTATAACTACCCAGGGCATCCCTGCAACAACGGGTAATTTAATGCCCGAAAAGCCAGGATAATATTGAACGTAAGTTTACGCGAAGTATATTGTAAAAAAATGAGTAATAAGGGTAAATCATATAGAAAATTAAGAACTAAAGTTGAGAAAATAATGTTTTTACAAATACTAAAAAACAATAAAGAGGATCTTAATGATATTAAATATGTTCTAAAACATGTCACGTTTGTCACACGATGTACAATAATAATGTACAATGATAAAGATTGTCTAGCTTAATATCAATTTAAAATCCATTGCTACTGACTGACAGCGTCTAGGTTATAATCTAATCACAACACGATTTTTAGAAAATAAACTTTTTGTAGGTACCATTTTTGCTCCGTTCTTTTTTATCTATTCTAGGGTGCTTAGACAAGTTGCCAATCGCTAGCGCTTAATCGTCAATCGTTAACGAAAGGCAGTTAACAGTCTTTGTCGCACTAATATGAAAGAGTGACATAGAGGGAAAACTACGCTACGCTACTAAGCGTTAGCGATTGGCAACTTGGCTAAGCATCCTGAAATGCTAATGTTCTCATGTTAGTGATCGACTGGGTATCGATTTCTCTTTTTTACGAATCCGTTTTATTATATAGATATTTAAAAACGATCTCACGCGTGGATATCAGATTAAAATTAGCTAGCGCTTTAGAGTTGGCATATTAATAGAAAAATAATAAATCGGTCGAAGAGTTGGTTGGACATCAGCCAAAACTGGTAACAATTATCATGAATTACATTCTAAAAACATGGAAATGGGGAAACCCGACAGCTGAAAACAACTTTGGCTTGTCTGAATGACAGAACACAACATGGCTTAACCCTTAAATGCATGACCTTGACAAAGATTTATTCAAATTTGAATTCTGATATGTTGTCAATAGGGTTGAAAGTACATGATGCATATATACATCACTATGCATTTAAGGGTTAATTGAATTTAAACTTTCTTGAGACATAATAACTATAAATACAAGCCCCGATGCATATATGTTCTCGTACAGTTAGACAGTTTTTCGAGATTATCCCGTTCATCCGGGGGAAAAGGTTTAGAGACAAAACCTTCACTATTCAATAGTAGTACTAAAGTAGTTTCTTTGAGTATAAAATATTTGGACTTAATAAATCAGAATAAAAAAAAAAAACACTTTTACGAGAGGTATTTTTTTTAATTTTTTCCGCAATTTTTAATTTTGTAAATAATCAATGAATGTAAAGAACGCCATTAATATTAAAGACGACATGGTACACCTGATGCACTGCGAATTTTGCGTCAAGCTTATAAGCGCGGAATTACGGTGGTGACCGAAAATATAATTTAGACACTGGTTAGTTAAAATCAATTTATTAAACAACAAAAGCGTACAACGTAAAATGTAGTATATTAACCATGACATGACTAACGTTCATACAATTTATCATTAGCATAATGTGATCATTTTTAAAATATTCAAAAATTTGTAAAAATTATTTCGAACTAGACGAACTCCACTGCATCGGGGCTTGTATAATTAAAAATATAGAAACTCACATATGTACCTATGTCGTGAACGCTGGCTCAGTGCTTGATAATGGACACCTAGGCTCTCCAAAACATGTCACTCGTAGTGATTAAATACACGAGAGTTTAACCGCTTAATGTTTTTTTTAATGTAACGTTAATATTGGCATACCATGAAGTACAGAATTTGAAGACAGAGCAGCCAGAAATAACGTTCACTAGGATGGGCGGAATTTGAACATTTGTCTTTGTAATTTCCTATACTCGTATTAAGGTTAATATATTTTGAAAAATAATCTAGTTGGTACTTCATACTAGAAAATGAATAAATAAAGCTTTAGAGCGTTTTTGATATCAAAAAAATTTCAAATTCTTCCCACCCAAACCTTCACTTCTACTAGCTCTACATGCATTACAGAGATGTGATTTTTTTTTATTTATTATCTATCGTCGCTATACTTTACATCGGCTTTAAGGCAATCAATTCATGAAAATTTCGTTTTTCTTTCACTCTAAATACGGGTGTTTTTTCCATCAATTGAGTATCGCATATACGAGGTTGAGTAAGTATACCGGCACTTTGTGTTTATGAATTAATTATCCCTTACCTTTAAGTATGGAATTATACAGGAAGAGAAGGCACGTGATATATATGGACGTGCTTTGGCGCCAGACGCCTAATCCTGTTCTAACTATATAAGATATCAGATATCACAGACTGACAAAATATTGAAGTGGAGCATAGAAAATCGGTCAAGAACAAGTTTGGTGTCACTGACAGTGACACGGCTTGTTAAAGTGATATAATGGTTCCTGTTGTCCCCATTAAAAAAAGAAATGTGTTGCGAACTTGACCCATTTTTTTGCGTCATGTGAATGAGTACTCGCCGCAGATCTGGCGACTAGAAATGTCATGCTATTTGTGTTACACTTGTTAATGCCTGGTAAGAGTAAAAGAGATGTATGCCTTCAGTCGCTTTTTTGCAAAAGTCTGTCTTTAGCGTTGTCACTGTATGTATAGTGAGTCGGTTAACGTCAAACTCAGATAAATCCACTCTAACCAATTGAGAGATTATTGAAAAAAAGTGAAAATTTGGTGATGTTAAAGAAGGCAGATTATTTTTATTATGGCTAAAAACTAAAAAATCGATCATGTTCGGCAAACTCTACTTAAACACCATCTAAACTAGTGTATTATTTTAGAAAAATATAATTTATGATTTACCTTCATTTGATATAATCGTTAGCTATTTACCTATTTTTCCAAAACCTCAGTGAGGATTTATATTATTTTGATTTAACATACCTGGATTTTATCAAGATTAAAAATATATATAATTAGAAATTGATGTCGACTGACATTGACAGCCATATTGAACAAACTTTTGCTGATTGGCTTTGATGAACTTACCTTCATTTGAAATAAACTGTCATATTTAACTTTATTTTTCTTAAAAACTACACGAAATTATACTTAATCCATGAAATAGAGACAAAGCCCATTTCTTAAGCTTTTATTACATACAAAAATCTTACAAAATGTCAGAAATGGATTTACCCGAATTAAACCTACTCAAGTGTCGTGTTACGATGCTTTAGGCCGGGATTACACCTGTGAGTTCGAGAACATCACTATCTCATTCCTTAGTATAGCTTCATCCCTACAACTTACGCAAGAACTTATGGTTGTAATAGGCCTTAGGTTAAGATATTTCGCCTTTCTCGTACTAACTCAGACGGCGAATTAATGCGTTACTAACTTAAAACTAAGCCTCAAGAAAATTTTAGTGCAGCTTAAGTAAAATAAACTCAATTTCAAATTAAGGAGACTAAGTGTTTTGAAATATTAATTTAAGAGAGAGAGTAATTATAATTATCTTAAGCGAAACCAAAAGTTGACAAACATAGTTAATTGGTTTTGACCATTTCTCTGAACTGTGAGTTTAATTTAATTTGTGTGACAAGCGACAGATAATTAAATAAATAAAAGACAAATAAATATCTGGGACATCTTACACAAATCGACCTAGTCACACGGTAAGCTCAATTAAGACTTGTGATGTGGGTACCAGGTGACGATATACACGGTGGAATTTAATCGGTGAACAGGAACCCATTTTTCTAATTCAGTAATCGATGGCGGTTACGTTTATGTAGTACTTAAGTGGAACCAAGTTTTTTTTTTAGCATAAATTTTTTTTATGTTGAAATTAAAATTTATTGTCACCCTACTAATGGTTTAGTCTGAAAAGTTTAATACCTCTTTTCAAACTATCAGCCATAGAAACTTAAAACATAAATGAGCAATAACCACTCACATGCTTTAATTTTTGCGATAGACTCTATTCCTATGTAAAATAAGAGCGATGCATGGCTGATAGTTTGAAAAGAGGTATTAAACTTTTCAGACTAAACCATTAGTAGGGTGACAATACATTTTAATTAAAGTTTAATTTCAACATAAAAATTTGTTATGCTAAAAAAAAAACTTGGTTCCACTTAAGTACTACATAAACGTGACCGCCATCGATTACTGAATTAGAAAAATGGGTTCCTGTTCACCGATTAAATTCCACCGTGTATATATAATAGATAAATTACATACAGATACTTAAATACATAGACAGCCATGACCAAGGAGCAAATATTTGTGATAAATAAATACATAAATAATGCCCTCGCCGGGATTCGAACCCGGAACCTCCAGCTTCGTAAGCAGGGTCACTACCGACTAGGCTACGGAGTCTGACAAGATATGGTTTACAAATAGGCATGGTTTACAATAGTTTAAAATTCCAACCACCAAACCAAGATGCCAATCGCTGACAATCAGTAGCGTAGTACTTTTTAATGTGGTAGCGTAGTGACGGCGCCGAAACGTGGTCCTTCACCATCGGCCTCATCTCTAAACTCAGAGTCGCTCAACGAGCTATGGAGAGGGCTATGGTCGGAGTTTCTCTGCGTGATCGAATCAGAAATGAGGAGATCCGTAGGCGTACTAAAGTTACTGACATAGTCCTCCGGATTAGCAGGCTGAAGTGGCAATGGGCACTGCCACATTGCACGCAGAGCAGATGGTCGATGGGGTCGAAAAGTGCTCGAGTGGAGATCATGGCTAGGCAAACGCAGCGTAGGACGCCCACCCACAAGATGGACAGACGACCTTATGAATGTCGCCGAGACACGCTGGATGCAGGTCGCATCTAACCGGTGCATGTGGAGGTCCAGAGGGGAGGCCTATGTTCAGCAGTAGACGTCTTATATCTGAGATGATGATGATGACGATGTAGTGACTTTCTATGAGTGCGACAAAGACAGGTTTCCTTTCGTCCACTACGCTCAGTAGCGTATACTTGGTCGCCGCTAAGAAATCAATCCTGACAGCCTGTCAGTTCAATGTATTATCTGTCAACGATGTCACTTTTTGACACTGTCAGGATTGAGTTCCTAGCGGCGGCCGAGTATACCTAGTACTATTTATTATCATGTGGGAGCTTCTGGCTTTCTATACAAATACAGTACCGGAACCGGGTATCCCCGGTTCTTGCCATACAAATTCAGAACCGGGAGCACACCCTAGTGGGAGCGTAGTGACTTTCTATGAGTATGACAAAGACAGTTGTTCCGTTCGCAATTCAGTTAGCGATTGGCATCTTTGTTACTCACCTGGGTCATTTACATTTTACGAGTTGAAATTCGAGAATCTGTCTTTGTCTTTAGTGTGACGTGAGCGTTAGAGTGACAGAGACGGATCTTCAAACTTTACGAAAGACCTAACAGAATACAATACAGGTGACTGACTGTACGTTATAGGTACATAAGTAGGATTCAAGTTTTGAAATATGCAAACAAGGTAAAAAAGGTCAGGTGTATTATAAAGCATAAAGGGTAAAAGGAGTGGCTCTTCGGCCATCTTAATGAGCGTATTAGCATAAAGTGTCCCCTCTGTTTCTGTGTGCACTGTGTGGAATCTAAAGTAGTTGCATATGAAAAGCCTTTAGACTTGTTTAATTTTGTACATGTTATAATACTAAATAGGTGTCAAAATAAATTTAATTCAAAACTTATACTTTTACTAAAGGTTTGCGATTGCCAACTCGCTTTCCCAGCGTGGTGATTATGGGCTTTTACCTCCTAAATGTGTGGATACGCACAGTTAATAGGAGAGGCCTACGTCTAGCAGTAGTGCGGCTGCTCAAAGTCAAATTCAAGTATGTCCATTTTAACAAATTTTACAGGAGAGCAAAAGAACGTAATTTGTCATTTTCATCGACAAATAAACTCAAAATTAATTCAAATTTATTGTCATGGCGTTTAACACTATTATGTAAATTTTTTGATGATTTTTATTTTTATTGCTCAGTTTAATCACAAATAATAAGAAATGTTTTCAGCTTTGTCGCACACCCACTTTTTGGGAACAACCGTCAACGTAAAAACAAGCAAGTCTGACATGCTTGATTTTAGGTTTGTTGCATTGTACTAAAATGTAGGGGAAAATGAGGCAGTTACGTCTTTTTGCTTTTGTTATAAAACGTATTTTGTCGAATTCTCTAAAACAACTAGATCGAATATGTTCAAAATCATGTTGCGAGTAGATTGCATCATGTTCCATATTTCTGATATTTTTTCATATTTTTTAGACCTACCGACAAAAAATTAAGGGGTGTAGACACATTTTTTTAGACTTTCTTGACTATTATTTCTGAAAGTATTCCATTAATCAAATTATTGGTAAAGAAACCTTAAACTTATTTTAAAAAACCTATCATATGATGTATTACAAATTAACATTTGGATAAAAATTTTTTTTTGACATTTAGATACATGTATGGGATGCCCCCCCTTAAAAAATGTTATTTTGCAATTTATATTCAAAACTCAGTAGCAACACACAATATATACCTTGAGCTGAAATTTCATAAACGTACGCTAAACAGTTACAACAGAAACCGCTGTTACATACAGACGGACACACAGGCAGGACGCAAATGACTTCCGCTTTTACTTAAAAATCTTAAAATATACGTATAAACGTCTGGTTAGTTTAAAAGCCAAACGCTGAAATCAAGCATCTCCAGAGACAATTTGAATTTCAAGTACTTATCTCATTTAGAGATACTGCTTTCCAGCTTGGATCTGGACCAAATGCTTGGTTTTAGCGTAGATGTTGAGGGAAATTCGACAAAGCTGAAAACATTTCTTGTCTATAACTTCAAAAATAAGGGGTTTAGAAGAAAATTTTTGATGCAGAAAAATGCATTTTCGGTTTCTTTTTCAAAATATGCAAAAAAAAACAAAAACTGAAAACAATGGACATACTTGACTTCAACTTTGGGCAGCCGAGTGGACTGAGAGAGGCTGATGACGATGACATGAAGGTGTGCTTTGTGACTTCAACCGATTTGTCCGAGATTCCATCATGAGACCCGGACTTGGTGCCAACGAGGCCAACTCGGGGTTATACCCATTCGATAAAAAAAAATTGTCGCTTCACAATTCTCGGAGACATCGGGTAACTTATGGAAAACCTCGTGAAACTGTGTATTAAACGATACAAAGTACACAATTAAAAGCTACCGGTAACACTAATAAAATAGAATTAAAACTAAAGTAAATCATCAAATAAATTACCTAGTATTGAGAACCATGCCGTTTTTGAAGTCGGTTAAAAGGAATGTAAATTTTGACAGGGTAACAATCATGACGTTCCCTTGTATGTAAATTAATATTAGGACGAAGGTGACAGCTAAATTTTACTTAAATATGTGTATGTAGAAATTAAAATATCCTGTTAAACGAGGATTAGTAGTCATTCTGTTAGTAATAAATTGTAATAAATTAAAATAAGTATTTTGTTGTTAAAACGAATGCATTGAAATTTTTAGTTTAGAAGCCGAAATATTTACCACGAAAACGACCAAGTTTTATTTTTTTAGGTATCACTACATAGTATAAAATAAAGTCACTTTTTCTGTCCCTATGTCCCTTTGTACGCTTAAATCTTTAAAATTACGCAACGAATTTTGATGAGCTTTTTTTTAATAGGAAGAGTAATTCAAGAGGAAGGTTTTTATGTAGGTATAATACCCGTGCGAAGCCGAGGCGGGTCGCTAGTCATTAATAAGCCAAACGATGGAAAAAGCCACGCCTGACTGCAAATATGCAGCATTCGTCCATACCCATTCTAATATTATAAAAACGAAAGCCGCTGGCTGTGGAGACCATGGGTTGCTGGTGTTCGGAGGCCTGGAGCTTTTTTGCCGCGCTGGGACGTCGGTTACGTGAGAGGGGTCACGACCCCCGTTCCGGGTTGTTCCTGGTGCAAAGGTTGGCTATCGCCATTCAGCGCGGCAATGCTGCCAGCGTTATGGGAACTTTTGCACCGGGAATGACTCGGGGCGGGTTGTTCGATTAGTGTTTATCGTAGGTTTTTTATTTTTTTATTGTATTGTGTTGTGGTTATTTTATAAGTTAGTGTATATGTTAGGGTTTAGTTTGTAGTTGTATCCTTAAAGATATCTCACGAAAACGAAAGTAACTCTGTTTTTATCTGATACTACTTCACGTGAAAACCACAGCAGGCCTAGCCCAAGATGCCAATTTGCAATTGTATACGATAAGCGATAAGAAATAAATGTATAAGAATTAAAAGAAAGACAGATTCAAACGAAACCTCACGTGACTATTTTCATACATTATTATGATAACGTGACTTATCCTATACGATTGCAAAATGGCATCTTGGCCAGGAAAAATAGGCTGTTTTTGTTGTTTCGTATTGAGATATGCATGTGTTCTGGACTTTGTGGCGTATTTGGGAGAGGCCTATGTCAATCACCAGCAGTAGTATCTAAGGTTGCAAAAATTGTGACACGCTCGCTCTTTTTAGTAAAAAATAAGAATTGTCAGATAATTTGCGGCCGTCACAGAGCATGATACTATTGTCGGTGAATGTACAGTCTAGTTCTACCCAGTTTACCGAGACTCACCTATATCATGCATACAGACTCAATAATTCTCTGTGCAGGGAGGTCAGTAAACTCTGTCCGCGATTGTACATTAAATATTTATCCAGCAGTGTACTGCAACGCGCTGATGATGATGAAATGTCGTATACAAATAAACAAGTTACTACTAAATGTACAATGTATTTTAGTAGTTAAACACGTATATCTGGTGACTTCCTCGCACAACGCATCAGTCTTTCGATACAGCGAGGAAATGCCGCCATCATCGGCACCGGGTACAATGCCACAAGGACCAATTTTAGATATAGATTAGTTTAGTTAGATTTAATTTATGTATATAAATTGCACAGTTTTATCTTATGATTTAATTTACGTATAGAAATTGTACAGTTTTATCTTATATCTCTTGTATATCTAAGTTAGATGACTGAATGATGATGCAATACACCGTGTTTTTTTTGGATTATAATTAATCAAGGCGTAAAAATTTTAGGTTCATGGGGCCCCAGCGCACGCTAATTGTTTGCTGAAACGTCTGGATGACGGTAAAGATCGAAGACCTGGTGACTTCCTCGCACAACGCATCAGCGAGAAAATGCTGCCAGTATTTTCGGTACAATGCCACAAGGGCCAATCTTAGATATAAGTTAGGCTAATTATATTTAATTTATGGATGGATAAAAATTGTACAGTTATCAAATCATGGAAATATCATATGATGACTGAGTCGGACAGAAGGTGGCTGCTTGAACTTGGGAACAAAACGACATAACCCTATCAAGGTTGGGTATGTTAGACTCATCCCAATGAGTATTAGATGAATGATTCAAGCAATTATACTGTTGGACAGTAGAAAACAAACTTAAAAACTTGCATTATTTCATAATCACCCACTTTTAGAACACAATCTTGGTTTTATCGCCAACTTAAACCCTTAAACCTTAAGTTACAAATATTAGTAAAAAATATATATTTATGAGTATTAACTTAAAAATATAACTATTTCTAGATATGTGTCAAACGCGTCAAATATTATGAAGAGTCAGTCAAGCCATAATTGTTTGCACTTTTTTTGTTTTCTACTGTCGAACAGTATAAAATGGGCGATAAATTAACGTGTAATTTTTTTTTAAACTGTTTCACTAGTTGTTTGTATTTTCTCGTAATATTCACGAAGGTACACATCTTCAATAAGTAAAATAGCACTCCAGGTGGTATAATTTCTGAAACAAGAGCTTAAAAAAAATCTGACACTGCTTCCCAAAAGCTGGCTGGCAACAGTAATTCATTTTTTTATGACCGAATTGTACGTGAAGTTCAGCAGATGAGATCCATTATTTTGCATTACTATAAATATTTATCAACAAAGTGCATTAGTAAGGAGTTGCAACTGACGCAATGTTGGCCAAGTGACCAATGCTGGCATGACAAAGCTGGCTTGATCCTTTTGATGGATGTCCCCAATGCCACTCACTTGGCAACGTTTCAACATGCTTAGCGGCCTTATTCTTAAATGAGGAAATGAGAGAATTATCAAAGATCTGGCGTTATAACAGACGTTCATTTTTGGAGCTGTTCTAGTCCAAAGGTACGAATAGAATGCGGATTCAAAACCGGTATTGATATGCCTGGCCGCTGAGTTATCACAATTGGTGCTTGTACTAATTCTTGGGTAACTCAACAAACTATTTGTTACTGTCCAGTTTTCCGGGACTCGCGGCTACACGTCTCTTTTTAATCAATACAATTGAAAAGAGACGGGTAGCTGCGAGTTGCTGTTGAACACAAGATTATGCTAAAAGGGCTGTTGTTGTCTTTTGAAATATATGTATTACTTTCGGTTTATAATTATATACAGTCAACAAAAAATGTGGTCCCACTTTTGAAATCTATTTAGTACCTAGTAATGGTATCTAAAAGTGGTATGTTTCAGTTTTTGTTGACTGTACACTGCAAGCTGCGCGACAAAGTTGGTCCCAAAGATGGCAGGTAATTTTACTTGTATAAGCAACACGACGATAATATTAATATTTTACACAGGAACATAAATACATCTATATTATTGCCAAGAGTTGCCATATAACTACGTGTAAGCATTTATGGCACATGTAATAGCAATTCTTACACAAATTTTATGTAATGAATTGAGATTGTTGGTCTAGGTCGCTCGTATTGGCGATGACACGAGCGAGAGAAATATAAAGTATTTTACTGAGTCTGTAATGTTTACTGACGCGACCAATCACATACATACAAAGGTATACAAAAAAAAATAATTCTCTATGTCAACATTGTTTTGCTGACCATACAACTATTTTGTTTTGTATTGCCTTCCTTAGAACTGACACAGCATAATCAAATATTTAGGTACGGTTATATAATTTTATATAGTTAGGCTAGTATTACGAACTATAAAACTATAATAGGCAACTGGCGGCCTTCTCACAGCTACCCGTCTCTTTTTAAGTCGCTAATTGCTATCGCACACCACTTGTTATAGGGCCTTCCTCATCATCATTATCATATCAGCCGAAAGACGTCCACTGCTGAACACAGGCTTTCCCCAAATATAGCCACAATGACCGGTCCTGTGCCACCCTCATCCAGAGGACTCCTGCGAACTTCACCAGTTCATCAGTCCGCCTTGTGGGTGGGCCTACCCACGCTGCGCCTATAGGGTCTTAGGTAAATTGAATAAGAATTAAACTGCTACTG
Source organism: Thaumatotibia leucotreta (assembly GCA_025490895.1). Taxonomy (NCBI): domain Eukaryota; kingdom Metazoa; phylum Arthropoda; class Insecta; order Lepidoptera; family Tortricidae; genus Thaumatotibia; species Thaumatotibia leucotreta. The sequence continues at coordinate 88,824 of JALPQI010001451.1, forward strand.
AATTCTGGTTTCTGAATGCAAGCTACGGCCTTGCAGCGTCACGATACATTCGCGTAAATTGCGGTCACTGCATTAAATGAACTGAGTCACAATAATGACTAAACCATCAGTGACATCAATCGTATCAGTGAAGAATCGGTTAGCAGGGAAAGCTACTGTTTGACGATTGTGACCCTAAAATATGAAACGTATCGAAGGTAGCTAATAATTCTTACTTACCTACAGTAATATGCACGAACTAGTTTAAAAAAAGGTTTCTATTAGTGAAAGCCAGGCCAATATTGAAATATTATTGAATGCTCGACATGTTTCGACTCATTAAGAGGTTCCTCATCCGAAACACTCTAGGTCTACAGTGTGGGTCAATAGAAAAAGAAAAAAAGGTAAACAAACCTGCAAACCTGAATTACTTCGTAACCACATACTTTCCAAACACAATCTTGATACTATCCACAACTTAGAACCTTAAACCTTGTGTTCACATACATTTTTAGTTAAAATATCTGATATTTATTAATAATTAAGCACAAAGAAATCTTCGGACGTGTTTTACGATATTATGTCAAGGGCTAGTCGAGATTTTTTACTCATCGAAATTTATCTTGTCTATGAAAAAACTAACATTTGTAGTGATGGGACATAAAACAGTTTTATTCCGTTATCGATTCGGTTTTATTCGATCGATTGTTTTAGTCACGCGATTTTCTTATTTTTTTTCTTTGATATTACGAGTATACCCAACAATATACAAAAATGATTGTTCGTGAGTCATTTGGGAAACTATTGATGTGTACCGGTACCTACAACGTTAAGCGGCATAATTCGCGGACTTCGTGGCGGAGTTTAATATCGGATACATGAGTATGCGGCTTAACCATGACTGCCAGAAGTGGCGGTAAATTGAGAAAAACTAAAGACGGGTATTTTAAAAAAATGCTACTTTTTCGTGTTATTACGGGTTTTGTGTATTATTATATTCTTCTGATATTTACTTTATTACGGCTTAGCTTTTATATTTGGACTCCGATAATTGTAATTTGATTGGATTTTTGCAACTGGTTAAACTACGACTTGGCTATTTTATATATGGACTAAGATAAACATTGTGATTTCGTTACACTTTTGCTACAGAATAACGCAACTTGACTTAGCTATTTACGGGCCTCATTTCGTCTTCAAAAGGTTTGATATAAAGGTAACTTCTTTTAAATTAAACTCAAAAGTGTAGATAAATGAAAAGTAAATGTCTGTCTCTTTATCTAACTTTATTTTAGATTACAATGAGTGAACCTGGTCCATAGGGATTAAAGCCGCCAATAATAGCTAAGATTGTAAAAAACAACGAACGGAAGATATGAAAAGGTTTATTTTAAATGTCTACAGACATTTAGAAAGAACCTCACCTACTTTTTTTGTATAAAACAACGGCAGCGATTATGGAAGTATCGATAGATGTTGTTAGCAAAGTTGTGAAAAATAGTGAGAAATGTGATTGACGGAATTTCCGACACTGTTATTGACAATGCGGCTGTAACAAAAGCTTTCATCATCACAGTCACTGATGATGACACTTCGGAGGAGAGTAGTGATAGTGACAGTCACTCCGATTAAAAATTGTTAGTAGGATTAATGGCTTTTTGTCATAAAAAATTGTTCCCACACTATTACCTAATACTTACTTATACAGTGTGTGTCTTTCATAACGACATTGCTTTTAAGGGGTGAAAGTACAAGTCTTAATGAACTGAAATTAGCATATTTAGTTAAAGTATTTAAAAAAGCCAAGTTGCCAATGGCTATCGCTCAGTAGCGTATTTTAGTTTTCCGTCTTTGTCATTCTTTCTTATAAGTGCGACAGAGACGATTAAGCGCTAGGTAATTTTGTGTTAAATAAGAAGCCGGAATCAGATAATCGTTTTGTTTATGTACCGATTGAAAACTTCACATTGATTGAGTTGAAGTGTCAAGATAACATCAAGTTTGTTGATCAACAGACTTTCCTAATAAATTTAATAAAACTGATTGAACTATGTAGGTAATGTGATTTCTAAGAAGTGATAATGTATGTGCAGTGATTTTTGATATCAGTTCAGTGAATAATACTATTCAAAATGTGCTGGCTAAGACAGTAAGACACAGAAAGAATTGTTGATGTAAATTTGTTGTGCTAGTGTAGTCCAAATCTCGCATGTTTTAAATTGTAGTATTTTCTAGTAATGGATAATTCAGTAAATAAGTTAACGACGGCAACAGTTCGCAGTTACTTTAATGATTTGATCGAATTAAAATGAAAACGAAACTAGCTTTTCCTCTCAGAAACGTCCAATAAATGTTTGCATTACATTGCTGCTCAAGATTTTTATAAAAATTAATTACTCTTAAATAATAAAGGCAATCATTATATTCTTTTACTAAAATGGTTAACAACACTAATCTATCGTTACTTAAAAGCAATGTCGCTATGAAAGACACACACTGTATTGAGTTCGTAATTATTTCGCGAAGGATATATTTGGTCGATTAAAGTTAATACTATTCCCATCGGTCCCATCACTATTTTCATAGACAACAAATGCGATTGCCGGTCCGCCATATTTGTTTACCTTTTTTTCTTTTTCTATTGACCCACACTTTAAGTCCGCTGTGTACAGCATTAATGCGTGTCGATTGTATATTAATATATTTTATTCAAGCGTTAGTTTTATAATAATGGGCTCATGTCTCATTTAAATCTAATTAATGTGGTTTTTTTTTTTAATTTCTGTATTCTATTTTGTATTTGTATTCTATTTTTTTATTGTATAATTTTAGTTTCATGACGAATTGGTGTTCAACTGTAATGTCATGTAAACTTTTGTTTTAATAAATAAATAAATTAATTAGGTAATTGAAAAATAGAACATGATTTTTATTTGTCTGGATATTTTGTCTATTGGATGTAGACGTGATCAGAATGTTAAGTTATTAAAAAACAATATTTTAAGCTAGTAAAAGTTTACTTTTTCGCAAAACTGTAAATAAATTCAAATTCGAGGAATATTGTTCTTTTTGTGACTAAATTAGATGCCATGGTTTCTAAGAACAAAATTATTTATCTCTTATAGTTTTTTTATTTGTGCCGACTGACCCATTTGAATTGATCACAATATATTATACAACTATGTGAGTCCGTAACGAACCCGCTGGCCTACACGTTCGCTGTGTCAATTCACTAACTGCGAAATTAACCATACTTCTACCAGGTTGCAAGGACCCGGTGCCGTAGCAAGCGTGCTAGCGTGATACCAATCCTATACGATAAGCGATAAGGCCGAAATGTTATAAATGTTTCAGAATAACAGATTCAAACGTGACCAAATCTAGAAACTGTAATTATAATGCATTTATCACTTATTGTATACCATTGCTGAATAGCATCTTGACTAGGCATGCAGATCCGGCTCGTCTTAGTGTCAGCCATCACTAAGTGGTTAAAATCGATAATCTGTACCATTTTTTACTATAGTCCTAATTTAAAATAGCCAAACTCGAATACTGGGTCAACTGGTTAGCAAATGTCAGCGTCGTCGGGAAATATCCAAAGTGCGAGTGTCAACATTAGCGGCACTCTGGCTTTCGTGTAACAAGCAAAAACATCCCTAAAACTAGGACAGTAAGTATCAAGTTCCCTTGCGTTGTTGACACAAATGTTAGTCGAAAACGCGACACAGCGCAAGATTGATAGACTAGCCTGTGAATGAACTTAGCAAATATACCTACGGATTTTTGGTCGGAGATAAATCTTTTGGTTGGATTAAACCGAGTGCTGATACACTTGGAAAGGGCGACACAATTTATATCCGGATTGGATTTGGTTGTCAACTTGTGATGTATGCCGTGAACTAGCTGGGAGATTGACTATTCCACATGTCGCTATTTGATTATATTTGCAGGATCCTATTTTTGGAAAAGAGTTCCTGCATGAGTATATTTTGTTTTATTGCTGATAAGATAACGGATTGAGATAAGGGACGTTGAACTTGTACATGTTAATAGTTTTCCTTACAATAATAAGTTTCTATAACTTCACAAGGGTTTTAAAGGAAATTCAAGAACAGTGTTTTTTTACTTGTATAGAGTTCAGTTGTTATGAGAAGGTAAATTGCTGTCAGATTTGTAATAACGAAAACATGAAATCTTCAAAAATTTACTTTTCATGGTGTTTATTTGTAAACATCGTAACAAAACTGACCGGGACGTAAAGAAAGGTGCAAACTTTTTTGAAAAATCCCTTTTACATCTGCTTTGGCAGCCATGATATTATATGCTTAAATAAATAAAGAGAGTCTTTGCAGAAACCGTCTTGTGGCTACCAGATAGTAAATGTATATGTGGAATGTACCAATAGGCGTGTCTTGCTAGATACGCCACATGCCTTGACTTTTTGGACTCGAAAAGACAGACTGTAAAGAATATTCTAAACAAAAAAATGCTATAACATTTTGTCAATGGTCTCCATGATCCGCTATGTTAAATCGATCTCAATTAAGATTAGCATAATCGATATTGTATTCGATGGTTCATCAATAAATATACCTCTTACTTATTTTTTATTTTAATATGAAACCAGTATTCAGCAACCGGTTTATGATTTTGGCATTACCGACTGTTAACATTGTTGTATTTACCTCCTTATGAGTTTTGCAAACAAAAATAAATCCATCTTTGATAAGTGTTTGCCGTTAAGCCGATCGGAAAGTCACACACTGTCCCAAACTATCTGTAACAGTTACTCGTATTTCAAGTCCTGCATATTTAGTCTTCATGAAAAATGTTATTCTTCGTTACGTCTCCTATGCAGTGCGATTTACCAGTGTAATTTTTGGGGAGTGAAAATGTACAAAAAATAAGTTTAGTAAAGGTAGATTTAGACCAAATATACTAATATTTTAAAGACAAACGGGTATTAATCATGTAAACTTACGTTTAATTATATCCTGACGTTTCGGGCAGTCTGCCTGCGACCACGGATGTAACGTCATGCCCGAAACGTCAGGATATAATTAAACGTAAGTTTACGCGATTAAGACCCGTTTGTCTTTAAAATATGAGTGATAATCGTGAAAGTTTAAATCAAATATACTAATGTATTTTAACCCTTAATTCGACAGAGATCATGTTCGTGTGTTCGAGCCTCCTTGGTATTTAGTGTCAAAAATTCTGGTTCGAAAAAATATACAAAAAGTAAGACAAAATGTAGGTCAAATACCATGGTCCAGTACCTATTTTGAGCGTTGTCTAATTTAGGGTTTAGAGTGAAATTTTTTGTAATTCCTTTTTACTACGATAAAAATAGTTATTTATTATACAAGGGGGCAAAGTTGTTGTTTAACTGTCGTGCCAATATTGAGACCTGAGCTAGCGAAAGATTCCAAAATTGAGCCACGAGCGTAGCGAGTGGTTCAAAAACTGGAATCTTGAGCATTGCGAAGGTCTCAAGGCACGAGAGTTGAACAAACTTTGCCGCCAAGTGTAATACAACTTTTTTCCCCTCACTATCGCGAGGAAATATGATTACTAATCTCATCCAAATGTAAATTAACTTAAAGAAACCATTTAAAACTCAATGTCAAAACGTATCGTAGAATAGAGTTACTTCTGGAATTTAAATATAGCCAATGGCTTACAAAGTCACCCATGAGAACGACCAATTTAACATGTGAGCTCCGATTGCGCATGTTTACTACGGTCATACAGATCCACTTATACTAGGCAGTAGGGGGCTATAGGAATTAGAGCAATGTCAAATTACTTTATTCACAAGTGTGTAAAAAGCGTTTTTACCCGCTCGTATTAAACGATAAACGAGCGCTTTACGAGCTAGTGAGGGGAAAATATCTTTATAACGTTGCGTTCGAAATACATGAAGGTTAAATTAATTTGGTGTTGCTTTAAAAAAAATGTCATGATGCCTGAATTTGATTGTAATGGTCTTAACGATCAGTGGGCATTTTCACAATCAAATATCTATAATTATATCAACAGATTATTAAATTAATCTGCAACTAAATTGCTCTGACATGCTTAGCTTAAATCAATCATAATTGCACGCCTAGCATGACCATGAGATCCCGATTCGGGCAACGGAAGCAAGCGAACTGCAAGGTACAGTCGCCATCAGATATAATATATCATAATTGCCACGGTACTCGCCTTGCCCGTGCCTAGGCAGTATAACGGCAGTAAGAATACATTTATCACCACCTCAACTCTTTCCGCGGGTGTCATAGGGCCCACTAAGGGATTAAAGTCTCACTGACCATTCTTTGATAGAAGATTAATTGTGAGCAGCACCATCGTCATAGTGCATACATTTATTACTTATCGCTTATCGTGTACGATTGCAAAACGGCATCTTCATTGGGTCTGTCGAGATAGAAAGCTGCAATGTTACGCTACTGAGCGTTAGCGAATGGCATCTTTGTAATGCAATGATGTGTGCTAAAATCTTATAATTCTATCGATGGTTCATAATACATACATAATAATAATATGTATATTATGAAGAGGTGGCGTCTTCAACTATGCATCTGATGCAAGTTACACGTAGGTTGGAATGCATCATGCTAGCACCACAATATTAATTTAACTATAATCAGGGTTAAGCTGAAATCCGAGATCGGTTTCGCCAAAGCTGTTTGAAAGATTTGAGACGCAAATAACTTTTTTAAAGTAAATATTTTTTGTTGATTTTCTCGGCATCGCCCTGTTTATCGTGCCGTATTATTTTTAAAATAATTATTGTATATCTTTACGTATAAAACTGCTTCAATGAAAGTGGAAGAGTATATTTACGTTCAAATAGTAATGAACTAATGAAATGGCTAACGCTAGCGAATCTAAATATGAAAACCTATTAGTGTTTTATGGGTTCATTCGTTTGTTTATACGTATGTTTTAGTACCTACCTTAACCATGAGGATTATACTTAGGTTGTACTATCGTACCATAAAATGACTACGAACGATTTTTATTTTGGCAAAATTTTCGTACAGTATTTTACCCGTACGTATTTCATGCGGCTCAAAAGTTGTTTCTTGAACAAAATGTATTGAGATATTGAGACAATTTGTTTTTGCATTTTTTGTTGTTAACTAGTTTTAGACGAACTCCAGTTACATTTTAAGATCCTACTGGAAATATGAACACTTATAATAATAACTATGGATAATAATTATGTTTTTCCTAATAAAAAATATCAACACTGTACACTTAACTATATAGACTGAATTATGAAATATTGTTAATTGAGAGATAAGGGCGTGACTTATGAGGTCATGAATCTATCGCAAATGTAGGTATATATTGTCTTTATTGCTATACAGCTACGTTTTAGTATATACATACATTTCAGAGCGTATGTCCGAAGCACACGGTTCAAAATCGGTGACATAGTTATTTATGGAACCAACCGTACCAACAGTGGCAACATTAGGTACCTATATATTAAGTAGCAGTAGCTACTACCCGAGGCTTAATCAGGAACTAATTGTACGGTTCGATTTTTATATTAATATGATTGTCATGAATCTATCACATATTGCAATATTCAGTTTTGAAATGGGTATAATTAGTACTTTATATAATTTTCAAACTTTTGGTTTCGCTCGAAACCCCATTCGGTTTTAGTAAATAATATTTATCATTTCTTGAAACTAAAACAAAGGAGTAATGTTGTTTAGTTAATACAGTTTACTTTAATTATTTACAAATTGTAAAAGTTACATTTATAAAGAAGAATGGCTTCTAAAATAACATAAAATTTCAATATTCCATTTCGCCTCAAATATTACTTCGGCGTCTTGCGTATTTTCATACCTACCTGTAAATAACTGTGTAGGTAAATTTTTGACGACCATCGTAGCCTAAATAGTTGGTAAAGGTAAGGTCAGTTGTCTTGATCACAAATATTTTCCTGTATTGTAGTGGATGCAGTCGCGTCTAAAAATATGTAAACATTTGAGAACGTATGTCTATAGCACAAGGATTAAAATCGTTAATGTATTGTACACCCAACAACCACAAGCTTTATGTGAACTAGCAGTAAGACTACCTATATCGATTTGCTTTAAATTAGATTGTCCCTTGATAATATTTTGTTTCCGCTCATCATGAAAAAATAGGAGACATTACTTCACGTTATCAGCCAGGACATGGACACATTAGATGGTAAATCCACGTATGTAATCGCCGCGCTGGGCAAGCGAATTGGCGATCGCTATAGTATGTCCAATTGTTCACTATGATAAAATAATATGAATAAATGAATGGTCAGTTGCAGTTCAATCCCTTAGACTTTGACGACGCCCACGGCTTTGAGATGGTGTCAAAAGTACTCTTAAAGCCGTGACCAGAGTCACTACGTCGCCGATAACGAATGTCAGACAACAAATCAGCTGCTCCTAGTGACACGCCGACCACCCGGTTGTCACGCGTTGTTTATTGAAATTTTATGTATTCGTAATTAGTAGTCATAAAAACGTTACGCGTTTTTTATCAGTGAACTTCTTAGCCTCTTCGGTATGTCTATATGACACTTCATGTGAGATACTGGTAATGTAGCAGCCGTTCCCAGCGGCAGTATAGAACTAGCGACTACAGCAGTTCCAGTAAAGGAAAAGACTAATGAGCTATGATGATGAAGGTTGAATATTGCGACTAAAGAAAAGAGGTCCATGAGAGGAGTGCTTTTACGCAGTTACCCCTACTAGATAGGCCTCTGTAAATGCCATCATAAGAGACATCTGGAAGCAACACCGGTCAAGGCGGTTCAGTAGCGTAGATGGTAGCTTGTGACAGCCACTTCGCCAACACCAACTCGCGTTTTACGCTAATTTACACTTCGTTCCTTATAGCTCTGATGACTCCTTTCTGGACGGCCAATGCAGGCAAACCAGAGCTGAAAGTCCTACGGGTTCCTTTGGGGTACAACTCCAACTAACGAAGACACGCCGAAGATCAAGACCCTAATCGACTCTCAGAAACACTTTCGTCCGTGGGGTTCTATTGCCCAACAGCTCACCACTAGCTGCCCTGCGGTCTCAATATTAAAAATATGAATATCACTATTATTAAAGTTGTTCTATGTACAATAGAGGATAATGTCTACCCACAAGTTAGTATTGATATCAATGAAACCCGATACAATAACGTGTTATCAGACGCGTCGAGATACATGGATTTATTATAATTATTGTTTATATATATTGATGACTCACATCGCAACCGGTTGTTCACATAATATGATACACAAACAGTGGTATCTACCGTTCAAGGCCGGGTGCTTTCATAAATCAGTGTCCTTCGTAAAATGTAAGTTTTCACACCACCTATTCGAATACGGGCCTTTTTTTCCCTGCTGGGGGGATCAAAGTGGCACTTTTCTGTTCAAGGACTTTCTATTGCTATCCTAAAAAATACAAAGATATATATAAATAAACAATACGTTTCACAATTGATAAAACGTCTCCATGTGAATAATGTGAATTTCTAGAAACTGAATTATACACCGTGTTTTTTTTTAATTGCGTTGAATTTAACAGGCTGTTCGGTACGTTAATTGGAGCTACCTGGTATATAGCATTTATTAATGTCTATAGTCGCACTCGAAAAAAAAAATATTTTTTTACGTTTTCATACATAATAAATGAAATGGTAATAAGTTAGTGTGAGAGAACCTTAAGGATAACACAAAAATTAATTTCATGTGACTGACGGCACATGTCAAAATAAGTAGGTAGCATTAGGATATAACATAGGCCTCTCCCAACGATTGCCACAATGACCGGTCCTGCGCCACCGTTGGGAGAGGCCTATGTTCAGCAGTGGACGTCTTTCGGCTGATATGATGATGATGATGATGATGATGATTAGGATATAATAAAGGTTGCTATACACTTGTTCAGTCATTAAACTTATTTTTTTAATAACTCAATAACAGTAAGAGTTAAGATACTAGTTTCTTAGGGAAATTGATAATTTTTTAACTAAATAAGCTTCCGTTTAATTTAACGGAAATCAATAAGAACACGGTGAATATTAAATTCATAACTTAAATGTGTACCGTCAAATGCCCTATCTTTGCCCGCTTTTTTCAAAAAAACACGAATTTCTCAAAAAAAAACTATGAAAGCCTATTACTTTTTTTGGCTTAACAGGTTTATTGTGATCAAGGTCAGTTGTCTGGGTGTCGTAAAAATTTTTAAATCATCATTTTATTTATATTTTTTGCGATTTTGAGGGCGGGTAAAGTTATCCGGACTTTTGGCCAACATTGCCCACGTCGATTTTGCACTTAAATATAGCTCGTATAGCTTTGAAACAAGAATCACACCTAGCTTACGGGCAATCCTACCGTTTCCTGTAAACAGCTCAGCGATAACTGTGTAAATTTTTGAATAAATCAAGTGGGCAATGTTACCTGGCAGTTTTTTCCCTTTCCCATACAAACGGCACCTGAGATTTCAAAAGTGTTAGGGTTGTCACTTTTGAGTTAATTTGTGTAAAGCGTTAAGGTAAAATAAGACAAAGCTTATGATGATCATTTTTTTATTAATATTGAATAATAGAAGAATACTTGGGTACTATGAGTAATTGAAAACAATAAAAAGATTCTTGATATCAATTAACAATTATTAACATGTTAAATTTCAAATAAATCAACATCAACTCTTGTTCATAATATGTTAAAAGAAACGTACCTAATTAATGTAAGTATAATAATTCTTACCTATAATTTTAGTTAAGTATAGGTGAAAAACTTAATAAAGTCACCTGTTGTATGTGTGAGTGACGTGTTCGAATAGGCATTTGTTTTGTTTGTGTTACTAATTTCAAATATGTGTTCTCTATTCGAATACGTCACTCACACGTACAACAGGTGACTTTCTTAAGTTTTTCACCTATACTACCTCCTACCAATCATCCATCCAACCTTCATCACCATAACCCACTAGTCTTTTCCATATAATCTCCAATAGCCTCTATATGCCTGCTGGGACCGGTTCACGGATATCTATTTTTGTGCCCGTGAATGGGTTGCAGCGGTGTAAAACACAGCAAATTTCTCCAAAGGGGCTCTACGTGTTGGATCTGTATCCCCGCGCAAGCCTATCAAAAGACCGGGATTTATAGGCTCGTGATCAAAGAGAGAATAATACACACGAATTGAGAAGACTTTCCTTTCAACATTAAAGTCTGTTGATAATACTCGTAGTGTAAAAAGAATAAAAACAAAAGTTCGATGTAAATATTCGTTTATAAAACAATAACCTCTTTTATTCGCAAAGGCTGGTAAATACAACGAGGTGACAACCCTAGGCCGTTTTTGGCGATGGGCAAAGTTTACAATGACCGGCTGCTACATGGCTGGGTAACATTCTCTAAGACAATAACTCCGTTAATAATAGGATTTTAGTAACTTTATTAACAGAAAAACAATCTACACATCTTATTTTATTACATGACATGAGTTTTACCTACCAGCGTCTTCCCCATTTTGCACAATTCACCTTGAAACTTCACTAAGAATTTGCCCGCCAAATAACGCACTGCACTCAACGAGTTGGAACAAGCTACTGATTGACGTTAGCTGCAAATATGATGCGCAGTGTTGCCACCCATATAACCTAGTTTCTAGTAAAAATAGTGGAGTTGCCAGAACTCTGATTAAATTTACCCCACAAACCGATTTGTAAAAAAATTGCGTTACGGGCAAACTTTCCCGTGGTGGCAATGTTGGCGCATTTGACGGTACTACACACAGTCATACAATTTCATTTGAAAGCATACCTTTTGCATTAATTTTTTTAACTTTATACCCCAAAATAAATTTTAACCCTTAACCAGGTTGTGATCTCATAGCGACCACTTAGCAAAAGATTTTTTTCTGACGAGCAAAACGCTTGTAGCGGCCAGTAAATGTCATTGACGTATAGTCTATAAACTGACAGATTTCTGAACTCACCCAAAATCGATCTGTCAGAACAAATTTCTTTGACGATTTAGTTGTCAAATTCAAAAACCGAAAAAGTGGCAGATTTTGTATGTTGCTCCAGATAAATACTATTATTATGTCGAAAAAAATTACGGTAAGGACTATGTGTTGATTTATTTTGGTAGTATATAGGGTAATGTAAGTGTAGTATGTCATAAATTGTCACAGTAATAGTTTTTTACTTAAAATTTTTGCTCATAGAGTTTGTGGGCCCTATATGACCTCTGCCCGTTTCGGTTTGGTACAAGTGGTTTGTATGTGACCACTGCCCGGCTGGGCATTTATGTGAAATTTAAGGGTAAGTTCAATACTGTACACTATGTAGACCATGCACCCACTAAACATCTCAAGACTTACTGTAAGTATACAATTATAAGTTAGTTTTGAAGCGGATTTTGCTAAATGGTGTTTGAATATAAAAATAAATATCCTTTTTTCTTACTTTTACTGTGGTCTTATTGAGTCCGTAATTACATGTAAACATAACAACTACCCCTTAAAACTTCAATGTATCGCCATCAGGGCAGTGGCCACATACGGAACACGTAGGCCTCCTGGTGACGAACACAGGGCGTATATTGACCACGGGGTTTTTTTTTTTGGAAATAATGTTTCTAAAAAAAAAACAAGAAATTACTTTTTTATTGACGCTATTATCTACCGAAATCATGATACGAAAGTGAAAAAATCGCCAGGCCTGTTTAAGAGTTAAAAGTGATAAACACTCAAATGGTTCTCAACCGATTACGACAACGGGACTAACAAAATCAAATGAACAATCTGTTCTTAATACGCTGTGTGTTATTATTTTGGTTAGCGGAATGGAACATTTATATGATACTAATTAGAATAAGATATGGCCAATTTCACAACTTTGACGTCAGATTGTATTTATATCCGTAGAAACATTGCCAATGAGATTTTAATATGTATTTAGTGGTACAAAAAGGATTGTTTCGTTATTTTTTCATGACATGGAGGGGTGAAGCATATGAGTTTCTGATTTTAAGCGGCTACCGTAGCCTACGACCACCTGCGACTTCATATACTTTCTAGACCTGTTAAAACAGGATATTTGTGTGTTCTGGCATCAAAAGGGACGATATAATCGATATTAGGTTTCGTTTTTATCGTTATACGGTATATCGTTATATTCACATGCTCTTTGAGCGGAGGCTTCCATACAATACAATAGGACAAAACATTATGAGTACATTTTGTACTACAGTTTTAATTTACTTTTTGCGCCTCAAAGAACCGCTAGCTCAAAAATGCTTTGCACTTTTTGTCTAAATCAAATAGTACATTGTGCATTAAGGGAGGTAAGTACGGAATTACTAACGAGAGTGTTAGTTAGTTTTAAAGACTCGAGTTAGTATACCGTCCGCTTACCGACCGTGATGCATACAATGTTTTTCATCACACTTGCCGATAAAAAAATAAGTTTTGAGACAAAATATTATTATATATTATGACGTACTGACATTTCTGTTACTCCCTAGGGAATTTTACTTTTCTATTACTCCCGCAACGCATGCAAGCAATATGGCGCGCTTAGACAACAAGTGTGATGAAAAATACTTTGCACTACGTGTCTAAAAGTTTGTCCGAAATAAGATTACTAAGCATTTTACAATCGAAATGAAATTTCAGTCGCCTTTCATAATAATATTATTCCATCAAATTTTTATTACATTTTGTTCATGTAAAGCAAGTTTTGCTTACAATACAGGAACAAGCCAAGTCACGTACCTATTACATAACTTTATCGTTCGCAATATCGAATGTACACTGCACAGCTACCCAAAATTGAAAATTTAAAATATTCCTAAAAAGGTACCTTCATAAAAGAACCGGTGACATAAGGACAGCGAGGTTCGCCAACATTCTTAAGCTAATTGAGTACATAATATATATCAGCATACATTTTTGGTCATGTGTTTCTTGTAACGTCTTTTTGGGAACTTGAAACACGAAATCAAGAGAAAGTATAAGGTAAAGGGTAAGACCGGACTATTTTTCGGTGAGTTGAAAGATGTCACAAAAAAATCATAAATTTATTCTCATTAATTTTTACCTGCAGATGTGTAATGTACGTGATAAAAAAGAAATCAAGCTTTCCATATAAATTTACTTGATGCAGCTCAGCCGTATAGCTTAGGAGTAATCGATACCCAAACTGGTACATTTTTTTTTTCAAGTCACCCAACCGAAAACCCTTCTTGGCTTAAGCTCGGACTAGTATCTAATTTCAACTCTAAAGTAACGAGAAGAAGGTGAATAGATTTCTGTTAAAGATCGGATCTCCAAAAATTCTAGAAAAAAAATACTTTTTTTAAAACGTTCGTAGCTCACGACTGATGCAGTTGAGCGGTTGCTGCATACTAGCGAGAGGGGTGGGGTGAAATGGCGTCATGCATAATATAGCCAGTGAGGAAAAAAGACTACTATTTTAGTAGTTATTGCGGTCATCTGATTTTACATTAGATCCGATCTTAGCCAGTATCTTAGCAATGTTTGTCAGTTGAGGATTTCATATTCAGTGTCAAAACAAGCCCTAAGGGCCTCCAATAATTGATGTAGACGACCGCCGTGTGTGTGCGCTCGCTGTTCCCGCTGTATTAGAATCCGTCGTACGACTGCACCAGTTAGCGCCATTCATACAAGTTATTGTTAGACGATCATCTGCTCCGGTAAATCCGCGTTAGCTAGCGGAGGCCTTAAGCCGTGTTCGTCTAGTTAGTATGTTAGTCAATTTGTTCGTTTGTCAGCAGTTTAGCTCTGTGAACTATTAAAAAAAAATGTCATCGGCAGGTCGACAAAGCTGACCCATATCGTAGGCTGGAAAACGTATCAGGCCGGATTTTTATTTTGTTGGAGTTTTTTAAAATTTTCCAAATTTTGACTTTTTTACATTTGTTCTACTCAGAATCACGAGCTCTATCGATCTTGATAGAAATAAAAAAGTGTCCCCCCAAAAAAATATTTCATTGACTAATAGGTACTATTTTTCATACACTTTCTTCGACCGTAACTCAGTGGAAGACAAAAAATGTATAGAATTCTCGGGACACTTTTTTCTGCTAATGAGGATCGTAAGAGCTCGCGATTCTGAGTAGAAAAAATATGAAAATATCCAAATTTGGTAAAGTTGAAAAAACTACAACAAAATAAAAACCCGCCCATAATGACCTCCCGCGTGAAATTATTAACGCGAAAGATGCGTCAATGTTTAAAACAGGATTTAGAAAATGTCTCCTCTAGCAGACATCCCACATAACTTGCACATGATAGAGCTTGATAGAACTATTATTATAATATTATATATCTATTCTGTTAAGACCGAGACGAATGGCGTACGCGAAGAGAGGCCTATGATCAGCAGTCAGCTCACGGGCTGATGTTGATGATGATCTATTCTATTACATAGTAAGGTACCTATTTGACTAGTAACTTAATCGTCGGCTGACAAGCAAAACTCACTAAGTAACAAATACCTACTGATTTAATACTGACATATGAGGTTGCTAAGAGTAGTGACAGTTTTTATAGTGAGTTTTGCTTGTCAGCCGACGTTAAATTATGAATAAATTATGATTATGACATGACGTTCTATAAGATTTGCTTTACTTAGCGAATTATCTATAATACTTTTATTTTGAATCTATTTCACTACCTACATATAGCATCAATTTATCATGAAATATTATAATATGATCAAATTATGATCAGGACTTATGACATTAATGTTTGCAATGAATAGTACAAGAATTATTCGTTTCTAATATTCAAATGGAGCAAAGACGTCGAAGATCATTCATTTCTCTGAACACTCAAAGGTGTATAAATATCTTTTTCGTGTTGCCTATACGATTCTTCCTAGAAGTATTGTCAATATTATAGATAAATTACGATAATATTCGTAGAAGCGGGTTCCAAGTAGTAATAGGTATATATCTTTTGACGCTGTAGCGATAAATATTGTGATACAAATAAATTTTACGTCACAAAGTAGATATTTTGTAATGTTGCGTCGACGACTGTTAGGTACCTACCATTGGAAAGGCTAAAATGGACAGAGCAGACAATTTTTTAATAGTACATTATGATACAAGTGTGCTAAGTTGATCATTATACACGAGGCGGTATTGTGCGTGCGAGCTGCAAGCGAGCGCGCATAAGATAGCAGAGAGTATAATGATCAATGCACACGAGTTTCATACGACGTTTTTCAACACACTTGCGAGGAATAACAGACTTTTAGTAACACTTTTACTAACCTTTGTTGCTAGCTAATTACTACTTACTTAAGTACTATCCCAAAGTTACGTTTAACCTTTTTATTTTATTCTTGTTCATTACTTGAAATTCACAATTCACATAAAAGTAATAACAGTAAACACAACAAAATAAATGCAACAAACATTTGAAATTCACTCCAATCCGAATAACAAATACAACGGTAACTTTAAAACGGCGCGCGCATACCTAAGGAATTTTTAAACGCGAGCAAATTTGTAAGGCAGCAATCCTGTCGACAAACAGCCAATAAAAAAAAAAACTGCGAATCATTAAGATTATCATAAAATAAAAATACGATAACTTTACATTTAAAATAATTAATTACTTGATAATTTGGATGCAAAATTTAAATATTTTATTTATTTGTTTACGAAATTTATAGTATTTTGAAGTAATATTCTGGATTCCGCTATTTCTGCCACATGTCAACTCCTTGGTCAATTTAAAAAATAAACATAACCTGGCTAAATTCGAATGCTTCATCTACATGACATAATACTTGCAAATGTTTGCAAAACTAAATGTATTAAATTTGTTACAAGTAACGTAAAGCATCAACAGGCTAGTATATTTGTGAAAGGTGAGGAATTGGAAATAGTTGAAAGTACAGTCTTTCTTGGTATAACACTAGACTCTAAGCTTCAGTGGGGTCCTCACATATCTAATCTCTCGAATAAACTGAGTTCTGCAGCTTTTGCAGTGAGCAAGATCCGTCAATTAACTGACGTCGATACAGCTCGGTTAGTATATTTTAGTTATTTTCATAGCATTATGTCGTATGGCATTTTATTATGGGGCAGTGCTGCCAATTCAGAGACTAACACTATTTTTGTTCTGCAGAAGAGGGCTATTCGAGCGATATATAAAATGAGCCCTAGAGACTCACTTAGAGATAAGTTTAAGGTTATTAATATAATGACATTGTATTCTCAATACATCTATGAGAATATTATGTATGTACATAAAAATATTAGCAATTTTAGGAAAAATAGTGACATACATAATATTAATACTAGAAACAAACATAAGCTCGCAGTACCCGCCACTCGGCTCCATAAAATTAGGAAATCATTCATGGGTAATTGTGTAAGATTTTATAATAAACTTCCAGTAAATGTTACTGAATTTTCAGTCAATAAATTTAAGAATTTTGTAAAGCGTAAACTTATATCTAAAGCTTATTATAGTACACAAGACTACATGAATGATAAAACACCGTGGGAGTCATTTAGGATTTAATTATTAGTTTGTTAAAGTCATGACATTCAATTACGATAATTTACGCTTGGAGACCTTATACATCTCCAAACGTGCATTATATAATGTTATTATTATATACCTATTCGGAGAGAAACCCTTACTTCTCTATAAATTATTACTTATAAATGTTCTGACTTTTTAGAGACTTTACATCTCTTGTTATTCTATTTCAATTTATTTAAAATCAATTTTATGTTTGTTTTTTTAATGCATGTTAGTTGTAAGATGTACCATGATTGATTGAAAAAATAATTCCCGCCAAGTTTCTTACCGGTTCTTCTTGGGTCAGCGGTGTAGGGTTCGAACCGGAAGTAGTTTCAATACCTAGACGATTCAAAAGAGTTTGTTGCTATTCCAATTTGAATAAAGAATTATTTGACTTTGACTTTGACAAACATACTTGGTCGGGTTATGATATTACCGCACTAGAACAATAACGTAATGAAAAAGCACGCGTGTTTAATATCTTGGATTATGAGCCTAATAGCGGTTCAATAATACCTACGTTACGAGCAAGTGTGTTGAAAAATTATTTTAAGCAAGCTCAGTAAGTTTATAATGTTCTTCATATCAGCCTATATCAGTCCACTACTGGACAAAGGCCTCTCCTATTGTCTTAAAGAGAAATTAGAAGTTTAGGTATGGCGGAAGAAGTGCTCCTATAGGTTAGTAGACATCAAAATAAAAATTAAAAAAGCCGACTCCAACCTATTTCAGCGAGATCCCATCATCAGCCCCAACTTGGTGCCAACGGGACCATCTCCTTTGGAGCGATATTGTGATATTCGTCCATTTATCATGCACAAGCTTAATGCAAATCTGAGAGTTAGGTTTTCTCATTGATTCCACTGCCAGGACTGGACCAAATTAAAAAGGGAACCAATAGGTAAGCATCACCTTTCAAATAAAAAAAAAGAATCATCAAAATCGATTCACCCAGTCGACGAAAGTTCTGGGGTAACAAACATAAAAAAAAAATTGAAAACCTCGTTCGTTTTTTTTAAGTCGATTAAAAAGTTGTTTACTATAAGAACACGACAACTAACGATAAATGGACCATATGTTATGCCAGTGCAAATGTTGATAGAAGTGTAAAAACACAGACCATTAAGATCATCAGTCTTTATTAACACTATTGCTGCCAAGATCCAACACTGTTTGTTTTGTTAAGAATTACGAAGCCTAGCTTTGAATGTAACTACTAGGTAAAGTCAATGACCGCTCTATGATTTTCCTCTGGTAATCATTTGTTAAACATCGATGTGATCTAAAATATTACGGAATATTTTTTAGAGATGTGAGCTTATTTTTAGGTACAATGTGGTATAAGTCCATGGCATGAATATAATAATATGTACAGTCGACGTCAAAGACTTCGTTACGGTTTAGGTGTCAAATATATCTACACGACCTTAATGTCAAAGCAATAAAGCCGTGTAAATATATTTTTGGCAACTGACCCATAACGATATCTTTGACGTCGACTGTACATATAGAATTCCCCATACCAGTATTATAAAGAGAGAATGATAAGCCTACATTTTTATTACTTCTTCGCAACTTTTTTTTAATATATTTATTTTCAAAACTACAATTTTTATTACTTGTTTGACTTATCCCGATACTACTTCATTTTCATACTACCTTTTAGATTTATTGAAAATTATTATTTTTTTATATCAGAATGAAGGCAAATATATATTATTGTCTACCTGATAATAACCAGTTACCGTACTCTATTAGATGCATGCAGATTGGGATTCACGTGAAGATAAAAAAAACGCGAACTTATTAAACAATTAACGGTTGGGTTACTTGTAAAAATATTAATATACTATGCATTTGGCGCTATTGACATTGCCAACCTATTAATTGAGTTCTTCACAGTATTTTTTTTCTTATACACAGCTCTTTGTATAGTTTAAGTGTAAGTACGCTTAAAGAGATGTCATCGTTATTGATTAAAGGCAGGGTAATGTAGGTTGCCCATGAATGAACATACCTACTTAAACTGTAAGACCAGAGTTTTTCATGTCGCTACGCTACCCCAATATTACATTTACACAGTTCTGTTACGTTTCGGGATGATTAAATCTGGATTAAGTGGCAGTGTGACAATGTTCAAATTTCAAGCAGATAAAAGTGCAACAATAGAATCTTGTATTATTGAGGCAGCGACTTGTATATACGACGCTTTTTGTGGTGAACGATATGTATAATAATATGCCTATTTGCTATTATGCGGAAGAATTGGTACTTATTGCATGCTTCTGTTTTTTTATCCTGTACCTAATGGGTCGACTACAAAAAATGTACAAATGCTTTAATGAAAATAAAAAACATCATAATTTTTGTGTACGAAGTTAAATTCTGTATTACAACTTTTGTCAGTAAAAAAGCCGGCCAATTCAAATTATCTATGAGCGGTCAACAATACGCGCACACATTTTTTTAATTTGTATCCTTTTTCTACTGCCAAAGCTCGCATGACTTACTTTCGTAAAATAATAAAATGCGATCGTGATTTTTGCTTTGGTTGGGCCCTTAAATATGTAAACAGTTTTTGCAATCGATTCTAATAATTTATTGAAAAAAGTATTCAAAACTTTACTACTGTGTGTATCCAAACTTTTATGTCGCGTCTTGTCACGTAGCTTCATAAAATTTAGTGTAATGCAACGGCTTTACCTTCCGTTATTGACAGTGACAGTTATTGCAAGTTTCAGCATATTTTCGGATTCCACATTTCAAGGGAACCAAATTAAATAGGTCCCTTTATCGAATTAAACTATTTACAAACACGGTTCTCGGTTATTTTGGTTTTATTTTGTGCGATTGAGCCCCGTTTGAATTTAAAAAGCGTATGTATGCAAATACTTTTTTGTATGCAAAATCGTATTTTTACATCTTGGCAACGAATTTTCTTTTTTTGTGTATTTTCTGTATCTGGCTTGACACGTTTTTATTGGTATCGTTTTATGATTTGCAGGATATGAATGCGTGATATGAATTGCAGGTCAAGATGCTGCGGATGCTTTTGCCGAGTATTTCTGCTCTGTATTTCATAATGACGTGCCCCGCCTAGACGCCGAGGAGGCGGCGCGGCAGAGCGCCGAGCGCAGCGCGGACGTGCGCGACGCGGCGCGGGTCGCCGTCGACAGCGTCTGCGCCGCCGACCTGCGCCGCGCCGCTAAGCGGCTCAAAGCGCGGAGTGCGGCCGGGCCCGATGGCATACCTACCTTCCTGGCTAAGGACTGTATAACAGTCTTCGAAGCTCCACTTTTAGCTATTTTCAATCTTTCCTTACGATGCGCAGTTTATCCCTCGTGCTGGAAGTTGTCGAGAGTGACCCCCGTTCCAAAAAGTGGTACAGAATCTGACGTGAC
Source organism: Thaumatotibia leucotreta (assembly GCA_025490895.1). Lineage (NCBI taxonomy): Eukaryota > Metazoa > Arthropoda > Insecta > Lepidoptera > Tortricidae > Thaumatotibia > Thaumatotibia leucotreta. Next base: position 109,806 of record JALPQI010001451.1, read on the forward strand.
AGGGTACAGGCCTATTGCTGTGCTGTCGGTGTTTGGCAAGTTGTTTGAATCTATTGTAGATAACCTTATCACTCACCAGATCGCAGTGAAAATGGATGATGCTCAGCATGGTTTTCGCCGCGGTCGATCAACGACGACGAACCATGTTGTTTTAGTCGATTATGTAGCTGAAGCCATGGATGCTCGAGTGCAGGTGGATGCGGCTTATTTCGATTTTCGTAAGGCTTTCGATCTTGTAGATAACGATATCCTGCTGCGTAAATTTGCAGACTTTGGGTTCACACCTAATCTCCTCAAGTTCTTTGCCAACTATCTGCAAGATCGAAGGCAATACGTAAGGCTAGCTGGATATGAATCCCAACCCTACTACACTCGCTCTGGTGTCAGTCAGGGTAGTACGTTAGGGCCTACTCAATTTTTAATAATGATTAACGACTTGCCAAAGGCCGTCAGCACGGCCAAGTGTCTGATGTTCGCCGATGACATTAAACTTTTTCATCACATTAAAAACGACAGTGACCGACTGCAACTACAGAGAGACATAGATGCGATAGCTGAATGGAGCGACGAGAACCGACTGCATTTCAACCAATCTAAATGTGTATATATCACATACTCCAGACTTCGAACACCAATTTCTACCACCTACACCCTCCATGACATACCACTACAGCAAACCGACTTAATACGCGACTTAGGACTGCATTTGGATAAACAGCTTGATTTCAGAAACCATATAACCACCACTTGTAAGAAGGTATCCAAAACGTTAGGTTTTATTATAAGAGTAGCATCCCAATTTTCCAACCCTAAAGTAGCCGTTATGCTATACAACGCCTACATTCGTAGCAGGCTAGAATTTGGTGCGGTGGTCTGGGATCCATACGAGGCAAAATATGCTACGATGATAGAGAGGGTGCAAAAAAAATTCTGTAGGCATATATACAAAAGAATATATGGATACTATCCCTACATGTATCCATCACTATTCGTAGCGGGAATGGTAGGGTTCCAAACGCTGGCTACTAGACGGAAGTTGCTCCATGCAGTGCACTACTACCAGGTACTGCATAATAAAGTAGACGGAGCATCTGTGCTGGAGAGAATGGGATTAGTCGTTCCGCGGGCGAGTGGCCCGGCAGCGGGAGCCCCGGGCGGCGCCGGCGGCGCGGTGGCGGCGCGGCGGCGGCGGCGCCTGTTCGTGGGCGCCGGCGCGCGTACGCACCGCCGTGCCAACGCGCCTACCGCTAGAGCCAGAGTAATTTTAAACCACGTCTTAACAAACTCAGACGACATTGACGTGTTTGCGGATAGTGCTGGAGTATTTTATAGGAAACTGTTACAGATTTTTGCGTGATTTTTATTTTTACTTTTGAATGTTTGTTTTGTTTTACATGTTTAGATTTTTGTTATGTTTGTTTTATTTTATTAATGTTTTACCACGTAAGTGCTTTGGTGTAATACCGTTAACTAACGTGTAATTAAATGTATATAAATAAATATAAATAAATAAATATAAATGATGATTGTTGTTTTATTACCTAGGTTTCCTCTTCATGTTATTTTAGAATCAGCTCATAAATAATACAGCCAAGTATTCTTATGTAGTTTTTTACCTACTTTTATTTATGCCAATGTTAGAAGAAATTGACTATAAAAATAAACGATTTAGACACTTTACATATAAATTAGGATGTTAGAATATATATTTTATGACTTTCATATTTTATCGACAACAATGTTGAAAAAATCTTATAAATAAAATCAGGATATAAGTCAGTCATATAAGTTTTATTTCAACTTATATGAACCAATATTTTATATATTGATTACTTAATATCGACGTTTCGAACATACAGGGTACACACACACAGGATGAATAATTTTCCCTCGTGTCCGGACGTAAAAAATAATATGCGAATCCGATTAGAGTTTTACAAAATTATCGTAATTTTTTTTCGGTGACAATTTTTTTATTCTCAAAAATAAAATTACAGAAAAAGTGAAAAAAAAAGAATACTTACAAAACACACTTCATATTGTAAATCCTTATGCATATAAATATCACAGATCAATCATAGCACAGCACTGTCACTCGCACATGCGCGCCGCGACATCGGCGTCTCGCGACTGGCGCCGGCGCAGGGAGCTTTGGCGACTGAAGATTAATTGATGATTTAATAAGTGCACAGATATGCGGTAATTGGCTTCCTACTATTTTTCTGATTATTTATAAAAGCATGGATACTCTTGTTGGACAGTAGAAGAAAATAGAGTTATCAATTTTAATTTTAAGCTGTTTGTAAACTGAAAATTAATTGACACTTCAAAGCTCAAAGTCATAATCATGCTGTCGTTTGATTTTAATAATAAAATAATCAGTGTGAAATAAAATATTGATGAACTTTTATTTTGGGACCGACTACCTATTCTAGAAGAAAAAAATGAGATGTTACATATATTTTCGGCCTACTTATATCTCGGGATTTGTATGGAATATCAGATTTATTTGAATTTTCTTTTATAAAATTGGACTCAGATATGTGATGAATATGTAGTTTGAATATAGTAATTCTTTGTCGTAATATTATTACAAATCGGTGTGTGCTTTCATGAACAAATGGCTCACTTATATTTCCTAGTTAGTTAAGGAATAATACATACTATGATTTATTAGTACACACACACACACACACACACACACACACAACACCAGGAATTTTGTTTATATCGACCTTGAAAACCTTATGATTAGCTCGCGTGTGCGGACTAATTTGATAAGTGCTTTCCTGCAATTTTCCTGTTTCGTTAAAAATAAGATAGGTAGTCATTTTAATTTCGCTATTTCGCAATTTAAATGTATTTTAATTTTAATTCTTATATCTTGACGTTATTTTCACATTCTAGCATAATATTTTTAATTTTTATCCTATTTCAATATCCAAATTTTTTGACATCATTGTATATTGTATAAAACTTATTACATTGTATAAAATACCTCTTGTTCTCTAAGTACCTACCTAATGAATTTTGTATACTTTCCTAATAATTTATTTTTCAATTGCACAATTAATGTTTTTTATGTTTTATTTAATTAATTATTTATTGTTGCATGATAGTACGTAGATAAGAAATGAAATGTCAATTAGCACGTAAGGTTTAGCTGTTAGTGTTAATTGTAAGAAAAATAAATAAATAAATAAATTGAATTGAATTGAATAATTTTTAAAATAAATAATAAAGTCCAAAGTCTGGCGAATCAACTAATCAGTAAAAATTCACAAAAAATATATCAGTAAAACTTGCTGGTGGTAGGACCTCGTGCAGGGTCTGCCCGGATAGCTACCATGCACCGTCTTAAGGTGCGTTCAAACTAAAAGAGCATTTGCTGTTCTAACCTCCCAATCTACGAAATTCGATCGGTACACAAAACGTGATTGGTTGAATTCGTAGAACGGGCGCTAGAACAGCGAATGCTCTTTTGGTTTAAACGCACCTTTACCCGTTAACCTGCCGCTAAATAGCAAAGTATGACAACGAGAATTAAATGTATAAAACATATTCAACAGACGTTTAAAATAGTACATTACGACAAAAGTGCGATAAACATGAAAATCAAAACGAGTCAAAAAAGCGCAGGCCGTATTTCCAGACATGCGACGCTTAACGACATAATCCGCAGGTCTCTTGCCACGATCAACGTACCTGCTCTTCTTGAGCCTACTGGTATTATTAGGGATGATGGCAAGAGACCTGATGGTGTGTCTTTGGTTCCTTGGAGCTTGGGACGGATGTTGGTATGGGATGCTACTTGCGTAGATACCCTGGCATCTTCAACGAACTACGTTTAAGGCAGCCGCTGCGGCTGAAAATGCCGAATTTTTAAAACGTAATAAATATAAGGGCCTCGGCAAAGAGTACGATTTTGTACCGTTTGGCGTAGAAACTTTAGGTTCTTGGGGCCCCAGCGCACGCAAATTGTTTGCTGAGATCGCGAAACGTCTGGTTGATGTAACTAGAGACCGAAGAGCTGGCGACTTCCTCGCACAACGCATCAGTATTGCGATACAGCGAGGAAATGCCGCCAGCATCCTCGGTACAATGCCACAAGGGCCAATCTTAGATATAGGTTAGGTTAAGTAGATTAGTTAGATTTAATCTATGTACATAAATTGTAGTTTTGGAAATAAATATATTAAAAAAAAAACGAGTGGCTTTTTGCACGTGTCTTGTACGACGTTTTTTTAGTACAGATGGCCCTCCGATGTGTGGATCTGACGTAAAATGAGCCACTTCTTGCACTAGCGCGTAAAAAAGGTACCATCTGTATTGAATAGTAGATTGTACAACAAGGGCATAAAGTGACCCATTTTTAACCGAGGCAATTCTTACCAAAATAGTAGACGAGGGTAAAAATGAACATTTATGCCCTTGGTGTACACTCTGCTTTTCACTTCGTTTGCGAGGAAAGTAAAACACATTTTTCACTGCAATTTACACAACGAAGTTGACGCAAAGCGAATGAAGAAAAATATATAACCAAGACCTACCCGCTTACTCATTTTTTTATTATTATTTTTTTTAATTTTCAACCAAACATCAGAGTTTCAAATACTCGGGTTTCTGCCAAGTCAAACATTTCACACAAGTGAAATTGTGCAATATGTTTTAACCGTTTGGCTGTTGGGACCGATTACCTTAGCCTTAGAAAAAAAAAAAACTTTTATTTTCTAGAACATAAAATGCAATTTTATGTCGTCTACACACGATATAAAGGTGCATTTTTTGTGCATGAGAAGTGAAAAATATATTTTTCACGAAATCGCCGAAAATTATTAGGACGAATTTATTTCGTATGTTCAATTGAGCTTAAATGCTTTTACAGCATCAGATTGAACTGTCACAGTTTTCCTATTCAGTTGAATAAAACATTTTCATGCATTATACAACGAACATTTTGCAACTTTTTACAGAAGTGATCGTTAAAATTGCTGGCCAGCTCGCTTGACAGTTGACAGCTGTCATTACGCGAGGATCGAATTTATACAATGTTATTTGTAAGTGTACATACAGTACAGTCGCTATCGTAGCGCCCAGAGCGTTCAAAATATATTTGATGGCCACTGTACAGTCAAGGGCATTAATATAATATACACTTCTCCATACTGATCCCTTAGAAATGTGTCTATATATTAATGCACTCGACTGTACATTGTTTTCTTTAGTGTTAGCAAAATGATTAAAGCGATAGTATACGATAAGCGATAAGTAACAAATGTATGAGAATGACAGATTCGTACGAGAACTCACGTGACCATTTCCATACATGATTACGGTCACGTGACTTATCGCTTATCGTATACGATTGCAAAATGGCATCTTGGCTAGACCTGCTGATAAAATAGTAAAAATAAATATTTTGGACTATTCATACCCAAATGCAGTGTTAAGGAAAATGTCGCTAATTTTTTCAATTAAAAGACAATATGTTTAGATTTTATGGTTAGGCTACGAGTAATTTGTAAACACAAAATACCTTTCAATTACTTGGTTGACTCAGAGGAATCGCTTAATTGACTTGTTTATTTTGGCCATTTGACTGTGACTATAGTCGCCATCAATATAAGTTGCAAACATTGTAAACAAACTTTGTATTCAATTTGTGTTTAATATCTAATTGACATCACTGAATACAGCTAAATCCACATATTATTTGTTATTTAATCAACTACTACCATACATTTTATTTTTATTTTATTTATATTTATTTATTACACAATAAGGATACAAATAGTTATTGTACATAGTTTCACAAAACTATTTTATGTAGCTTGACTGCGAAGGCACTTCAGTCTCAACCTATTATACATGGATAATGCTTACACAAATATATATCTACATTTTTCCGTTTAGTTATCTGTATTACTTCGGCATCCCCGCTTTTTTAGGCGTAGGTACTGATAATGTCCGTCTGTATGTATCTAAGTGTTATAATATAAATATATACATTGTCGCTTACCACAAGGATGGAATTGGCTTGCACGTTCTACGAATTAAATGTCCAAAGGTGCATTCAGACCAAACGAGTATTCGCTATTCTATCCCCTACTCTACAAAATCAACGAATCACGTTTTGTGTAACGATCGAATTTCGTAGAGTAGGGGGCTAGAATAGCGAATGCTCGTTTGGTCTCAATGCACCTTAAGCCGCTTGCATGCTATTCTAAACCATTAAAACAAAATTGTAGATTGTGGATCTTTTTTATTTTAAGTTTGTTTACCTGTAAAATATAACTAAACGGTTAAACTCACGCGTTGCGCAATACGATAGCATGGGCTCAGTGCTTGACTATGGAGACCTAGGCTCTCCGAAACATGTCGCACATAGGTAGTGAGTTTAACCGGTTGAGTTTATTTCTTTTATAGATTTTCTATAACTTTGAACTTTTGATTATAGACTCAAATACACGCTCCACGCTTTACTACGTTACTCCTACAGTAGAAAAATCATTACAGTGATCAAGATATCCTTTACAATGCTTATGCTGAGAGGGTGCTCTTTTTAAGGGTAAACTTACGCATGGAAAGTGATTTTTTTTCGCACGTGTGCGGGAATTAATTTTCATAGTACTTTTCCGCACGGCCTGGTTGGTACTGCCGAGATAGTCTGGTTTTCCTCGCATAATGCATTGTAAAATGTTTTATGATACCCATGTTGCTAAATGTAGGCTTTTTTCTAACTCATGTCGGTTTTCAAACACTCGCTTCGCTCGTGTCCTGAAAAAAGCCTACCTTCCACATTTGTGTCATAAATAACTATTTTATAATTAGGGAGAGGAAGAAACAGGACAGAAAGCGGTCCTGGCCTAATACCGTGAAAATTTAAATTCGTAAATTTCGAGGATTTTTCTCTGTCACTCAAACGAAGGCGTCATTAGAGTGAAAGAGACGAATCCTCGAAATTTACGAATTTCGCGGTAGGGCCGCTGGTTGTAAAACAAGTCTATTTGCGAGTAAGCGTAGCGCTTTTGACTGTTTAATGTCACGCGTAGGATACTAAAATACACGCGAGTTAAACCATTTCATTATATTTATAGGTATCATGTCTCAAGATAGTTTAAATTCAAAGGTTTGTTTACATTGTCCGCAACTTCTATTAGCAGTCACTTCATATTTTGTTGGTTTCTTTTATGCGTCACTGGCGGCATCTAGATGCCAACATCTGGCGCCAATTAGTTTAATAAATGGGTATCCGCTTCTGGTTATTTCGGCGCATGTGACAATATCCAATTATATCATTGAACTAACATATCACCGGTATGCTTACACAACCTCGTATCTGCAAGACTCATTTGATGGAAGAAACACCCGTATTTAGATTGAAAGAAAAATGATATTTCTATATATAGCGACAATATTCAACCGGGAAAGACGTACGAGTATGTAGATATAGTTACCAGCAACAATATCTTAAATTACTATCACGTCAGCCTCCGTAGCCTAGTTGGTAGTGACTCTAAGTGACGCTAGAATAACGGCTGTCTATATGTAAGTCGATACGTATACACATACAGCGTGTAAATCTAATACGGGCGATCAATTAAACCAGGCATGGGATTCATTAGTGTAATCATGGATTACAAGGTTTTTTTTAAAGTTACTCTTAATTATGATCGTACAGAATTATTTTAAGATTATCGGAGCAGCAATGTAGGTACGAACATTTTTTATTGTTGATATGGCAGTCATGTCATCTGCTTTTGAAATTAGCTGTCAACGAGTGTTTGACTCGCCTATGTTGCTCTACATTGCCTGCCGAATTATTTTGTAAGGATAATTTTTTAGCTCTAATTTTAAGTAAAAGTTATTTGAATGTACTTATTATGTCGTAAACTAACACCCGTTAAAACCTTCGCCCGTATTAGACTTACACCCTGTATAAGGGGTTTACCCATAAAAAACTGGCAAATCAAATGAAAAAATCGGGTCAGTTTAGTTAAAAAGCTGTAATTTCACAAGTTCTCCAGAATCCCTTCGAAACCTATTTTTGCAAGCTCTTTTTTTTATTCTCCATTGAACGATTTCGTGTTCTGCAGATTGCTTTGTGGCCCATATTTCTGGTTAATCTCCATTTTTATATATATATGTACCCCGGCCTTGGGTGCAGTAATGCTCTGTGAAGGGAATTATGTCTCATATTATGTAAATTTTCTATGGGTATGTAATCAATCAATTATTACATACCCATAGCCGTCGTATTCGTCAGCCTCTGTAGCCTAGTTGGTAGTGACCCTGCCTACGAAGCTGGAGGTTCCGGGTTCGAATCCCGGCGAGGGCATTCTTTGTGTATTTATTTATCACAAATGTTTGTTCCTTGGTCATGGCTGTGTATGTATCTAAGTATCTATACGTATCTATCTATTATATATATCGTCGCCTGGTACCCACAACACAAGCCTTAATTGAGCTTACCGTGGGACTAGGTTGATTTGTGTAAGATGTCCCCAAGATATTTATTTATTATTTATATTTATTTAATTATTTAATCTTATACAAATTTGATTCTCTTTGGCATAGTTTTATGAAGCAAAATCAGTGCCAAAAAGTATATGCATAAGTCAAAGATATCTTAAGGAACATGGAAAGAATGATCACATATATATATGTTGACGACAGTTCCATAATTTAGAAAGCTGCATACAAAAAAAGAAAAAAAACATGTTTGGAAAAGATAGTTTGGAAGAGGTTTCGAAGAAGCTGTGCTGTGAGAGACAAAAGTACCACAGTCAGCTAAATTAAGACTTCCTGCTTAATTTCCAATGCCTGAAATTATAGCTACCTAACTATGTCGATCCGAATTTATTATTAGTTTTTTATCAGTACACCCTTTATATCTATGAAGTGTCACTGAATATTAGTTTGCATAAGATTGATGACCAATTAGGGCAATGAAAAAATAAAGTTGAGGGTAAGAAAAGGAATAAAATCAATCATATTGCTATTAATTTCATTGTAACAATTATGATAAAGCATAATTATGAGGATGATGTAATCAAAGCCGCAGCAACATATAATGTTCTGTTGGAACGGTGCCCCGGCGTTTCCTATTAAGGTACAGACCTAATATTTTCAAGAAGCATATGTGCAAAAAATAGGTTAACCCAGCACTGTGTGATGAGCTGATGAGGATATGTCAATCTTGCTAATGATCTATTTGACTGCATGACCTTTGTTTTGCATGGTAGAAAAAAAGACTAGTTAATGTAAAAACGGAAAAATATCTTTTATTTGTAGATAAATCATCAATCCACGGAAAACTAACTTGGTTACGGGCATCCGAGTAGACGAGAAAATAGTAGCGATAATAATTTCATTGCTTGAATGCAATTTTAATTATAAATATAATTAAACGGTTAAACTCACATATTATTAGTCACTGGATGCGGGTGGCGCAGGACCGGTCATTGTGGCAATCTTTGGGGGAGGCCTATGTTCAGCAGTGGACGTCTTTCGGCTGATATCATGATGATGATGATGATTAGTCACTACACGCGACATTTTTCGGAGAGCCTAGATCTCCATTATCAAGCACATGCGAGTTGCCTGGCGTGAACGCGGGCTCAGTGCTTGATAATGAAGAAATATGTCGCGGGTAGTTTCTAAATCAACATCAGTTTCACCGATTAATTATATTTATAATTAGTTATTATGTCTCACGAAAATTTAAATTCATGCATTTTTAATATCACAAATTAATGTGTGATGTTAAAATGTAATTGAAACTGGCGTTATATATTATATCATGCATACAAATAATAAAAGTAAGTACCTACAGACCGAAGAGCTGGCGACTTCCTCGCACAACGCATCAGTATTGCGATACAGCGAGGAAATGCCGCCAGCATCCTCGGTACAATGCCACAAGGGCTAATCTTAGATATAGAGGTTAGGTTAAGTAGATTAGTTAGATTTAATCTACGAGTATGTATATAAATTGTAGTTTTAAAAATAAAAAAAATAAAAATAAGTACCTACATTCATTTACGTTTTTAAATGGAACTAACATAAAGAATACAGTTTACTATTTAGCAATGAGATACCTATCTATCCGTGCAATATACAAATACTTATTTCCCATTGAAGTTCGTTCTTTTTGGAATTTACCCAGTTATCGCTAACGATTACATTAATCTACTTACCGTATTAGGTATTAGTGATGTAGGAAAATCCACAACTTCTACCTATTCTTGGTACCTAAATGTTTCTAACAGTAATTTATTCTGTGTTGAATAATAACTTATTTAAATAATCACAAGAAGTGCAAAGAAATCTTAATTATTCAATTATACTTTTCTTTAGAATCTATTATGAAGGTACTAAAAGAATAATAAATTTAAAATTACATAAGTATACAAATACATCATTAAAACCGTAAAGGACAGAGGGCTTACCGTGAACGTGCAAAATCGAATAATGCCGAGCATCTATCTCTGTCATTCCAATGAAAGCCTAATCGGAGAAACAAAGACAGATGCTCGAAATGTTTGTCTATGTTCGACAAGCATATTTTTACAAAAAGGCGAATCGGAATGATTACGAGGTGCGGTCAGAGTGTGGGCGCGCCGTTTATTACATACGTTTAATGATAATTATACAGTTATAATAGTTTACTAAGATTATGAGAAATAAAATTGTGAAAAAGTGTTGGCCAATATACCACCCAACCAATTTAATTCCTAGGTTAATTTGCATTGCAGCAAGACATTAGCCTTAGGCACTGGTCTCACCGCGAGCTACTAAGCTATGAACTTTAGTCCGAGATAACACCTGGTAAATGCCCATAATCGCCACGCTGAGCAAGTGAGCAAGCGGGTTGGCGATCGCACTAGTGTGTCCACTATGATGATTCTCCAGCCCATCATCAATCTTAGATAAATAAATAGTCAATGACACTTCAATCCCTCAGTCACCTCTTACGACAGCCGTGGGAAGAGTTGGGGTGTTGACAAATGTATTGTTACTACCGTCACCAAACGGCAAAATTAGGCCACTCATAAACCTGTAAGTTCTTACGTAAGTTATAGGGACGGAACTATACCCTTAACCTCCTACGTGCGGTCTCACAGACACTGGATTATTCCAAATTGACAATAACTGAACGAAAGTACATCGCTCACGCCTCTGTGACCTTGTACCTTTGCCCAGCCCCTTCACAGTGCCGGCCATACTGTCAACTCGGTCAGACGTGCTTTCATTTGGATTTGGTGAGTAATAAAGTAGCATCGGCGGTCCGTGAGACCGCATGTATGTGGTTACGATACATTTTGTGAGGATCTCAGTGACCGCACGTAGGTGGTTGTGTTATTTAAATTTCATAATAAATTGTTACTATAGTTTGACACAGTTTTGAAAAAAGGTTCAAATTTATGAAGAAACTTGTCGGAAAATTGGTGAGACCCTATTTAGAGCGTCGTGCAAATAATCAGCGTCTTCGGCGGGACTAAAAAATTCTTTGAATTTGAATGTTCGAACAAATTGTGTCTCGACGGTAGACAAAAATGGTTATTTTAAAAGCATGTAATTTTACAAAAATAACTTATTTGTAACCAAATGAGATAGATTAATAGCATTTTTGATTACTTAATTTTTTTTTATAATGAGAAGCCTTATATAATGTTCCTTAATTTTGTGATCTCATATCCTGACTGATACTTAGTTTAGTAATCGGAAATACAACAAGTTAATAAATATGTTAAATTTGAAGTACAAAATGTAGACTTTTGGTATTCTTGTTGGTTAATAAATGCCTGAAACAATTTAAAGTGTATTTGATATATTCAAACCCCCTTCAGTCACACCAAAGTAAATAAATCAGGTCCCATAAGAAGAAGCGGTCTCCATGACCGCACGTAGGTGGTTGTGTAATACAAACAGGACGTAGGTACTAGGTAGTCAAGGATTAAGAGCGGCCATACACCTGTAAGTTCTTACGTAAGTTGTAGGGACGGGCTATACTAAGGAACGAGAGGTATCTCTATCTCATTCCTTAGTATAGCTCCGTGCCTACAACTTACGTAAAAACTCACAGGTGTACAGTCGCTCTAAGGAATGGGAGGTGAATATCACTATCTCATTCCTTAGTACAGCTTCGTCCCTACAACTTACGTACAAACTCACAGGTGTACAGCCGCTCGGCTCTAAGGAATGGGAGGTGAATAGCACTATCTCATTCCTTAGTATAGCTCCGTCCCTACAACTTACGTAAAAACTCACAGGTGTATAGTGTACAGTCGCTCTAAGGAATGGGAGGTGAATAGCACTATCTCATTCCTTAGTATAGCTCCGTCCCTACAACTTACGTAAGAACTCACAGGTGTACAGTGTACAGTCGCTCTAAGGAATGGGAGGTGAATATCACTATCTCATTCCTTAGTATAGCTCCGTCCCTACAACTTACGTAGAAACTCACAGGTGTACAGTCGCTCTAAGGAATGGGAGGTGAATATCACTATCTCATTCCTTAGTACAGCTCCGTCCCTACAACTTACGTAAAAACTCACAGGTGTAATTTCGGCATTACTTGAGTACTTGCAACTACAAAAATGTGTCATTTACCTACATTATTCACAAATAATCGGTAATACTTTTGGACGAAATCCAACGCGTTGCTAATCCATGGGTTATCGTTATGGTGCAATTCAATGAACGATGATTCGTTGATGACTGTGTTAAGCCTGGTCATTCCCAAAGCTTGCCAAGCCCTTTGCTTCGAAGGAAAATAGTCATTTACGATACAAGTGTTGAACATTGGCTTTTTCACGAGCGAAGAGACAGACGGACGGACGGACAGACGGACAGACGGACATGGAGAAACTATAAGGGTTCCGTTTTTGCCATTTTGGCTACGGAACCCTAAAAAGCCAAAGAAAAAATACCGAAGTTTACTAACGCTGGAGGTGGGATTAGCTTTTGCGGCTGATGTGAAACTACTCGGCCAGTTAGGTTTAGCTCAGTTTAGGCATCAGCCGCGAAAGCAGAGGACTTTGGTTCAAATCTCACCTACGGCATTGGTAAACTTCGATATTTTTCTTTGGTATAAACATGTTATGTGGAACTACTTAAATTGTTCATTATTACATAATTTTTGAGTTGTATTTTTTAAGTAGTTACACTAGTAGCATATAATATTTTACATTGCATTAAGTACTATGAAAATTCATATCTGCACGCGTGAAAATGCTTCGTCAGTTTTTATAAATGAAGGAGACACCCTATACATGTATAACGATGAAAATGTCGGAAAAAAAGTTTTTTTCATGATTTATGGAACTTTAGTATTTATCCTTTTTTTTTTAATAATAATTTTCACTATCAATCACTGTCACTACTTCCACCTAACTATTTCAATTGAAATTTCTCGACGACATCGTGTTCCTTTTTAATTTGTAAGTGAAAATTAGACCTAAAGGACATAGGCTTAGAATAGAAAACAAAAAGTGAAAACTTGAGATTTTTTTCGGAAAAAAACGAGTCAATTGGAAAGAAACGGGATTTATTCCGGGAAATTTTCAACACTATATCGACGGTAGAAAGGCTAATTGGCTTAAGCGACACTTTGGGCGATATTGAGTTATTTATATCATCGGAATCGGCAGATTTTTCTCCGTCGATTGAGCTCGGTTTCATAGCGATCAGACGATTTTGATGGCGGTTAACACTTCTGAAATTTGGTACAGCGTTAAAAAAATCAAGGCATGAAGCAACACAAAAAATTGCATTTTTGAATGAAACGTGACTTGACCCACAAACATGTTTGGTTGGTTCCCGCTTAAGCGGTTTTTACTTTCCCAACTTTGCCATTCGTTTTGATTTGAACCTTTTGGCTTTACTCCATCACACACGAGCATAGTCGTTTAAGTCAATTGAACTTCAACAAAAAAGTGCCACCATAGGCGTTTGAAGCATTTAGCCTCCATTTAAAATAAAAGAAGCATGTCGCTTGAACCATTTAGCTCTTCCCAATTTTTTAGGCCATGGGTCGCTTCAACCAAATACGTAAAACCCTAAACCATAAAACGTATGTTACTTAAGCATTTTGAACCTCTTTTTATAGATGAGAATGTCGGTTGAAATAGAATATTTGTTTGACCTGTGTCATTTAAATCCTTATAATAAAATCATAATGCATCATATCAGTGTAGCTTAAATCATCAAAAATGTCTATGAGAAACTTTTGACTCGGCGGTACAATCACACTCTTGCCGCCGTCGGTGATTTTTGAGCCGCTCGCCTATAACTACCGCCGCCCCCCACGCGGGCGCGTCAATCACTTGTAGTCTGTGCCGGTAGGCGCATGTGCCGTAGTGATTTGTGTGTGATACTGAAATCGTGTATTTCACATTATGAAATAATTTAATTATTTTCATTGTTATTTCTTGATTATTTAATAATAATTAAAGTTTAAGTCTAAATACTTACTTACGTATTTCTGCCGCTTATATTGTAAAAAAAACTGACTACAGATATAATAAAAATTAAGATTAAAAAATGTAACGTATCTATCAAGCGTAGTAATAAATTAATTAAAGATGTTAGGCAAAAAGAGCATTTTTTTCCAATAAAAGCGACAGAAAGGTTATTGCGGATGAAACGCTGTAATCAATATCCGCAATTTTTCTAAGACTGACTCTGCCAAATAACTATCCAATTATGTTATAAGAAGCAAATATTTTTCTTTATATAGCAATAAAAATTGAGAAAAACGATTTTCATTCATTTTGTTTTCTTTAGACCTGCAGAGTACGAGTAATTATTAGGGCTCCCGATATACGTACTATTCGCCGAACCGTAGCTCCGTGTTCTTAACCCCGGCGGTACTAAGATCACGAATTTCACAGTCACGCCGAGATACGTACCCGAATCTTTGTTTGTATACGTATCTACGAATCTTGGCTTCGTTCTGGCAACGACTGCTCGTGGCATGGATCCGGCCGGACCAATTACTATGCAAACAAATAAGGCCTATTATTGAATAACAGCTTGTTTTTAAAGTACGTATTGAGTATTATACTCTGACTGAATCGAGACGAACGGTATTTTATTGATTAGACTTGCATTTTTCGTATCGATTTAAGTTATAGAATAACGTGGTAGGTACTGTGTTCTATATAACAAGCGACGGTGTTATTTATGGATTAGAATTTATATTGTGATTTTGAATCACCAGATAGAAAAATTAAAAAAGAATGTTAAAAATATTTGGCCAAATTGCTATACATAAAAGATAATACAGTCGTTCATTTAAGTTTATTACCTGACGGGGCGGCCCTTTTGTAGATAAGACCTATACTAAGAATTTGCACGCGCAAAGTAGCTAACAATAGTTTGTCTGCGATGTAATTGACCACACGTGGTAATTTTACTGATAAATATGTTAACTTGGGCTTTTCCTGGTACACCTTTTGTTTGTGAAGTTGAATGAAATAGCCGCATCTTTGTTTTGATATAAATAAGCGGGGATGTTCTAGTAAATTTGAAAAAGGCAATTTCGGGTTTTGGTTTTCTACGTGTTTAGTCACTAATAAGATTGCAGGCCGGGCAGACTTAGCGAGAGTTTAGTCGAATTTAAATTGTTTTTTTATTATTTTGTTACGTTTTTGTATTGTTACTGTTGGTGAGAAGATAGCGTTTTTTAAAGTGTATTAATAATGAAGATCAGTTGGGTGTGGAGTTATGCCACCCAGGGTCGGTGACCCGGCTTTACGCACTTTGTGCAATGATCGTACGAACAATGAGTTTTCGTGTCGTGGTGGTACAACAGGATCGATAGGAAAGCATTTGAAAGCGGTGCACCTAAAATCTCCCGTCATCGTCACGACATCCAATGAGTTAGTATATTGTATTTTTTAATTATATTGCTTTTTTATCCTTTTTTTTATCCTTTTATATTTTAAAAGTTCCTTATTTTGTAGGAAATAACGCTGTAAATTTGTATATTTATGACGCATTTATTTTGTTCCTGAGTTATGGGTTCCCAGTATAGATTAATCGTTGTCTGGTACCCTCAATATTGATTTATGTATTTATTTATATCAACTTTATTGCACGAAAGAAAAACTTAAATTATGATATTTAGAACTAAGAAAAAATATTTACTTCGCACTGTGTTATGTATTTTTTAACTTCCGTTCACATCTCATTATTAAATTAGGTAATTAATACATGACAATGTGTCAGTTTTTATTAATATTGAACTCAGAAAATATCTATATTTTATAATTCTGCCCTCCTTACCTTAAAAAGTAAAATATTAATGTGTAAAATTTAATCTCAGTACGTATAGGTACACGTTATCATACTGAAATTAAGTACAACTAAGTATCGCACTTTACGTTAGAAAGGCAATTAGGTACATAACCACTAAATTAGATGCACAAATATCACGGAACATTCTCATCCGTTTTCCTTAGTCCTTAAAGACAACGCATCGAATCGTCACTCAACAACGCGAACGGAACGGATCTGCGTGTAATTAAGATACGTATCCCCGTGTACACGTGTATACGTAACTTTATTGATACGTAGCCGTGTAACACGCAGGAAACGGGCCTTAAAACCGTTGCCGTGTAACACGGCAACGGGGATCCGGCTACGGTTACACGAAACACGGTCACGACCACGAGCCCTAGTAATTATACCTTTGTCTCTAAATATCCGAGCTTCAACCACCATGTTTAATCATATTCATATAATTCCTGAGATTTAAGCAATCGGTTTCACAATGAGTGTGTGTCATTAAGTCAATTAGAATCGCCACTTATTTCCATTAAAGAATCGCTTAAACTGTTTAGCCTTACCCCGTTGTATAGTAAAAATAGCGCTTAGCTCATTTAGCCTTCTTTTTAAAAAAGTGCACTTGTACACTACAGTCATTTGACTTGCCTCCGGCGGCAGACGCTGTTGGTATTTGAACCAATTAGCCTTTCTCTAATTTTTAGCAGATTTGTCTTAAGCGACCTTTATTTCGAGACATAATAAACTAATTTTATCAAGGTAGGAACCAAAGTTTGCGCCTTTATATCTTGAATATTTGATGGCAGTTGCGTTACAATATACCTGTAACTTTTTTTATAGCGATTTTTTTTCTAAAAAATAAAACTTTAAACGGCTCTCCTGTAAAGTTCATAAAATGTCGGTTAAGTCAATTAGCCTTTCTACCGTCGATATGCTCGCATACCTAAAAGCTACGAGAACAGCTCCCCAATAACGATGGTCGCGGATATGAGGATCATTACCTCACCCGTTAATGCGAGTGAGTGAATTTTCCTATGACGTCACTATACGCTATTGTTCGTAATTCGTGTGAATTATTGGTCGAATGGAACGGGAAGCCTTTGTTGTAATGCACCTTTCGATCAAGGGACATTTTCATGAATATGGATGGATCGTGTGATCGGTACTTTATTTTTATGTAATTTTCGATGTTGTCTGCTTGCAATCCAGATATAATTATTTTTCGTTTAAATATTAGGTGTCATAGAGTACCTACCAAAGAAAAAATACCGAAGTTTACTAACGCTGGAGGTGGGATTAGCTTTTGCGGCTGATGTGAAACTACTCGGCCAGTTAGGTTTAGCTCAGTTTAGGCATCAGCCGCGAAAGCAGAGGACTTTGGTTCAAATCTCACCTACGGCATTGGTAAACTGCGATATTTTTCTTTGGTATAAACATGTTATGTGGAACTACTTAAATTGTTCATTATTACATAATTTTTGAGTTGTATTTTTTAAGTAGTTACACTAATAACTCAAACGGCTGATTCGGCCACTGCGACTGCTGTGAATGTGCAAAATTACGTGAACACTGCGGGCATGTGAGTACACCATGTATGTAATGTAGTAACACTACCTTTACTATGTATACAGTGTGTAAATCTAATACGGGCGATCAATTAAACCAGGCATGGGATTCATTAGTGTGATCATGGATTACAAGGTTTTTTCAAAATTACTCTTCATTATGACCCCACAATTTTTTTTTAAGATTATCGGAGCAGCAATGTAGGTACGAACATTTGTTATTGTTGATATGTCAGTTATGTCATCTGCTTTTGAAATTAGCTGTCATCGAGTGTTTAACTCACGTATGTTGCTCTACATTGCGCGCCGAATTATTTTGTATGAAAATTTTGTTGCTCTTATTTTAATTAAAAGTTATTTGAATGTACTTACTATGTCGTAAACTAACACCCGTTAAGAGCTTCACCCTTATTAGACTTACACCCTGTATAGATTTAAATATTAGGTGCCAAATTTTATAAATTTACCCTAACGGCCTGGCCATGACATCGGTCTAAGGCGACCGGCTTAGCGGAAAACATATGGTGCTCCCTCTCGTACCCATATCGGCATCCCGCTCCAACGCATGGATTCGCTCGCCGCTGGTCGCCTTAGACCAATGTCGTGGCCGAGCCGTAAAGGAACTGGGTGCGTCTGCGTAGCCAAGTTGCCCATCCAAATCCAAACATCCTCTTAATACTAAATCTACTAGTAGATACATTTCGCTGTATGAAAATTGTAGACACCATTTCTATAAAGAAAGTCTATTTTAAAAGTCATAAGCCAGAACCAATCGAGTTTTATTATTATAGATTTATATTCATCTACGATCAAAATACATTTTCAACAAGGTTACATAACTTGCTGTTAAAATAATATTGCCATTGACTGCTCGCCCATTCAAGTTTTGTTGGTTTGAATATTAATAATTGAACAGCGTATGATAATAGAGAGTACCGCGAATCACAATATTCAAAATCGACGTGTTTCTTCTTTCTTCTGTGTCGTACTCGAAAAAAATTACTACTACATACAACAGAATGCTTAGCCGAGTTGCCAATCGCTAGCGCTTGGTAGCGTATCGTAGTTTTCCCTCTCTGTCACTCTTGCATATTAGTGCGACATAGACAGTTAGCTGCCTTTCGTTTACGATTGACGATTAAGCGTTAGCGATTGGCAACTTGTCTAAGCACCCAGGTGATTTACTTAACCTCTCATTTGCTTTGAAATTTTGGTTGAGCTTTGTTTCTATGTAAAATAAAAGTGACAGCTACTAGCTGGTAACCACAGTTACCAAAAGCTATTGACCTGGGGTGCTTAGACAAGTTGCTAATCGCTAACGCTTAATCGTAAATCGTAAACGAAAGGCAGCTAACTGTCTCTGTCGCACTAATATGAAAGAGTGACAGAGAGGGAAAACTGCGATACGCTACTAGGCGTTTGCGATTGGCAACTTGTTGTTGTGTTGGCAAATAAGTTACAATTAAATACAATAGGAGCTTCTCTTAACTTTTTCACCTATGCCATAGTGTGTTTGCGGTCAATGTAATAGTACATTACATCAGAGGCCGGGAAAATGAGGATTTCCGGCCAAGTTAGTATATACGGCCGAGCGAGGTAGGTAACGAGGCTGGGAATTCGTTTTCACGCCGAGGCATGTATACCTAGGGCTTTTCTCAAACATACAAAGAGATAAAAAAAAAAGAATTACAATGTTGTCGATATTAAAAAAAACAGTTAGGTACTTTGAAGGCCTGAAAAATGTAATGAAATTCCATTTCCATCCCAGTAAGTTACTGCGCCCTAAAAGCGATACTTCCGAGTCTATTTTAAGGAACGTAAAGACAATATTTCATTGCATGTTTGAGAAAAATTAATGTCCGCATTGGCAACGCATTAAATCAATTTGGACACACCTTGACAATTGTTGATGTTTACAAAGCCAGTTACGAAAGAGTTAAGAAAACAAACACATGGAAAGTTGAAGTTTATTTTTCCTAAGTCAATTGCCCGGCAAGAAGGCATTATTGACGAAGATTGTTTACTTCAAGCAAGCCTGTCAAGATTACGGCTTCTGTGATGTTGTCATGTGTACATCCACTCGCAAAAAAAATATCTTGTACTGTCATCCTAAACAAAAACTTAGTAACTAAGTATTTAGTATAATACAGGGTGACCACGGAAACGTGATCAGTTTTATATTATTTTCACTCCAGTAGGTTCAGTTACAGTTAGCAACTGAATGCCTCAGGTCTCGTTAAAACAGACAACTTGTTTTATTTTATTTTTTATGAATTTATTTTTAAAGGTCTATAATGCAGTTGTGTGATATATGAGTTGTTGAATTAAGTAATTTTTTTGTGCGATAAATAAAAACATTTATATTAAAAACAATACTGATTCAAAAAACTAAAATTGATAACTAAAAGTAAAAATTATATCGTAGTAAAAATGAAAAATGTGGTTTGTTTTTGATAAGAGGGGCGGGGGGGCATTAAGTTGCTAGTTGTTACTGGACTTAAAAATTATGAAACTGATCACGACTTTCAGGTCATGCTGTATAAGTATTTAAGCTGCATATTTTAGATCATAACTTCTTTCAATAAAAATCGGAGTAGGTCGATTTGTGTTAAATGATCTAAAGATATTTATTTAGTACTCACATATAAAAGCCTTGGGAATATATTACACAAACGCCCTAGCTCCTTGGCAAGCACAAGTGAGGCCGGTAAAAACAATAGTAAATACTTAACTATATTTAAAACAACCACGATAATGGATATAATAATATGTGACAAAAACAGGAATATAAAAAAATCTCGTGGGTATATTGCAAGCAAAAAATTTTGGTACATGGTTAAGGCCTTAAACAAAACCGAAAATCACTATCTCGACAATTGTGTTACGAAAGTTAGTGATACAAACTGTAATGGTATAGGTAGGTACTCTGTATACCATTGGCAGTAGAAAAAGTGCGTTTCGTCGATCGCTTGCGTGATATTTGAATTTGTTGCATTTTTTCTCTCTCTAAAGTTGTTACAAAAAAATTATTTAGTACTCGTAACACAAAAATTATGACGTTAAGTTTTGTTTTCGTCATGGGCATTTTTTTTAGCATCCACCCAGCTGGGATTTTATCGGAACCTTCAGTTTAGTCACAATTTAGCCTACGAAGGCTAATATTATATCACTGCTACCTAACAGGAACATGTTATCTATAATAACAAGCCGGATGACTTGCCACTCAGACATTTAATGATGTCACCCTGTCACTCAATCCTCCCATCAAAGTGACAACTGGCACATTTGCGAAAATATCTTCCCGCTACCCGTGACCCAGTATCATAATAACAATTAGCACAGATTACGTAATGGTAATAGATATACTGCTCGTATTAACAGTCGCTATCTAAAGGTGCGTTCAAACTAAAAGAGCATTCGCTGTTCTAACCTCCCACTCTACGAAATTCGATCGGTACACAAAACGTGATTGGTTGATTTCGTAGAACGGGTGCTAGAACAGCGAATGCTCTTTTGGTTTAAACGCACCTTAATATATCGTAGCGTCAGGAGCGTTAAAAATATCTAAGCACGCCTTTATTGCCATTACGATAAAGGCGTGTTCAGATATTTTCGTTTGCTCTAAATGAAATTTACTTTTTACATGACTGAGTGATCAATATCACTGTCATCTGTTTTCACACGTCTACTTAGACTGAATATATTAAGGGATACACTATTTGTTATTTAAGATCTTTTGTTACCATATGTTCATTGTGAATAAACGATTTAATTTCTAAACGCTACTATATTGTGATGACGACTCTAAGATATTACAGGTGACATCGCTCGTTTTAAAACTTTTTATGTTAATTGTGTCAGCATGAATTTCTTACTCAATTTTCCATATTTTTAACTTTTGTTTTAAAACATCTACATTGCAAATTTTATCTACATCGATTGAGCGATTTTTGATAAAAAAATACATGATATAATAAAGTATTTTGCATACGTAGCTAAAACTATTTATGTACCTATATAAAACTGCCTGAAAGTGTATAATTAATATAAATTATTTATTACCATTTTTTTCATCTTTAACCTTTAATCTTAAATATTTATAAAATAAATACATGAGGAGTGTATTTTAAAAAGGGCTATTGTCCAATTTGTCAATACATCACTTTACCATATAAAAACATAGAAAAAATAACACTTACAGAGTGAAAATAAGCCCTTTTGAAAAAATAGTCCTCATTTTTTCCACATTATGTCTCTTCTGTTCATAATTATTTTTCTTTTTTTCACTGTAATTTTCGACGTTGATTATTTAATTCAATATTCCACTAATTACACCATTATCTTTAAAGTTTAGACTACACTTGTCGCCACAAACACGCATCTTTAATGTTTCCACAGCGCACCGTCTATTCTCTCAAGGTGCGGTTAAACTAAAAGAGCATTCGCTGTTCTAACCTCCCACTCTACGAAATTCAATCGGTACACAAAACGTGATTGGTTGATTTCGTAGAACGGGCGCTAGAACACCGAATG
The DNA here is from genome assembly GCA_025490895.1 of Thaumatotibia leucotreta. Taxonomy (NCBI): domain Eukaryota; kingdom Metazoa; phylum Arthropoda; class Insecta; order Lepidoptera; family Tortricidae; genus Thaumatotibia; species Thaumatotibia leucotreta. Next base: position 132,197 of record JALPQI010001451.1, read on the forward strand.
CTCTTTTAGTTTAAACGCACCTTCACACATCATTGTGCATTCTCTCAAACATCTGAAATAATCTGTGATAATAATACTAATAACTTATCTTCATTTGATTGTTTATAAAAATGTGCCAAGGCCTTGCTTTTATAATTGGCAAAGCTTGTCGGTTTCAGTCAAACGGCTTGTGACAGTTTTAATTGAGTAATTCGTTTTTTAGACGGCAATTACAGTTAACACGACTAATTGACGGAGTAGTGTGATGTCAGGTTTATTTTTGGAATACTGTTATTTTTGGCAAATATTTTTTGCGTTTTCGGCTTATTTACATCGTGTAATTATTATTTCAAATTGAATTGAAAAAATAAAAGAAATGTAAAATGTAAATCGTTGATTGTTCCAATACAGTTACAAAGTAAATTAATCTCGACCCTGAGTCCTGAGCTCGGAAACTCTGTGTTACAGGACTCCGTTTTGTATTCGCAGAGTGATCGTAAGCAAAATTAAAATTAAAAGTAGGTACTTATAAGCTACGCAAAAATTTATAAAACTGGAAAGTAGATCGAGATTTTCTTTCTAAACAGAGAATTTTTTATCCTCAATAAATTGGGCAAGAAATATGAATGAATCGATTGAATGTGATAGGTATGTTCCCATGACTCGCCCTATAAAAAAGTTTGATATTTTATTTCGGATTAAATACATAAAAAATAGTTATTGTCAGAAAAATTGCACTACAATATTTTTCTATTGCAAATATTTCTATATACAGATATACCCGTTTGGAGTGTTGTCACTCCGTGGGACAGTGAAAGCATATAATTTCATAGCGTCGTTTTCCACGATCCAGCGATCATCCAATTTAAATACATAAAATGGGCCGTAATGTATTAAACTGTATCAGTATCAAAATGTCAAACGGTATCTCGTCACCGGTAAATAAACACCAATCTGCAGCTCCGCTAACATCTAACCGAAGTGTATCTAATCTAACGATGCCTTTTTCATTAGAAGGGTGATTTCCTCGAGTTAACTATGCGAAGTCACAGCTTATAACAGGCATGGGTAGTCATTTTCTGAAAACTTTACGAATCGAGTGAATTCAGTAGATTGTAATTCTAGTAGGAAATTGTCTAAATAGGTAACATAATATATATCTGGCAACGGTCATGATTGCTAGTGACATGACCGGCAACAGTATAAATCTTTACGAGTACTATGATTTTTATTATATATAATTTAAATGTAAACTGTATATTTATTTCAATCAATATTTCTTAAATTTTTTACCTTATAACCTAGACCTTAATCTTATAATTAAAGATTATGACGACGGTTGTAACTACGGTACTTTTTAGGGTTCTGTAGTAAACTAGGAACCCTTACATAGTATCGCCATGTACGTCTGTATGTCCGCCGGTGCTGTTAGGAATAGAAATTTGCAATTTGCTATAGGTAAACATTTTAAGCACGCCGACAAAGTGGTAGAATAAAATATATAAAAAAATATTTTTTCGGGTACCTCACCTACTCGTAAAGTGGGGATGATTTTTTTTATTTTGCCCAGCCATTTTTGAATAACTATGGAAACCTACACTGAGCATGGCCCGACATGCTCTTGGCCGGCTTTTTAATCTAAATAGAGAAGATTGTGTGTGTTAATAACTAAAATAATTAAATCTTTCTTTTACTTAAAAAATAAGATAGTGGAAACTGATTAGGTATCTATATCCCGACGATTCGAACCCCCTATTGCGCTTATGGCCACAAATGATGACTGACAGCCCACGGAGATGTAATTAATATATACGATGTAATTTATTTCCATAATTTTATTTAATGAGTGTCGCGGTAACCTAGGTAAGATCATTATTTCATATTTCGTTGAGAATTTTCCTATTACCAATATTCATGTAAGAATAAACCATCCAAGATTGGTTCAACCATCAATCATCGTTTCAACGCTTGATTAACTAAAATACTGTTCAGCATAGAAGTCTATTAGACAAGATAGATTGGGCCCTAGTGACAGGGTAACCTATTGCCAATTTTATTATTAGACTCGTTGGTATGATCCTTTTTTTATAATTAGGTATTACGAAATGAATGTATACTCGTTAAAAGGTAATTTTTATCAGTAATATGAAGATATCAAAATTTCAATGACAACAACGTATATGGAGCAAAGTGCTGATGGTTTGTTAGCAACATAGAACCTTGTGCGTTCTTGCCGTCGATTTGTCTTGTTATTTTATGTAACATTTTAACCGACGTGAAATTTTCCCACCAATACAAAATTACACTACGTAGATCGAAGCTTTTAATGGAATGGGATTATATTTTACCTCATAAAAACCAATTCAGACATTTGTCATATTTATCACAATCTAGAAACCTAAATAATTTTATTTTAGATAAGACACATGTAGGCAATGGCCTACAATGGTACGCAGGAGGAGGATAATTTAACCTAATTTGTAATTTTGTAAAAGACGGAGAAGAAGAATTCACGCAGGACATAGGTACTAATGCCAAGTTGACAAAAAACAAACGCTAAGCAACCTGCTTTACATTTCCTTACGCAGCTGCAGCACTCAATACTATATCCACAATATTATGTTTTTTTTTTCAAAATCGTGTTCATGACGATCGATGGCCGCAAATCTAAATTTAATTTCAAAAACGTCATTTTTATTCCACTATTGGATGTAGGCCTCTCCGATGCGTATCACATCACACATCACATCATCAGCCTATGTTAGTCCACTGCTGGACGTAGGCCTCTCCTATTAACTATGCGTATAGACGCATTAGGAGGTAAATGCCCATAATCGCCACGCTGGGCAAGCGGATTGGCGATCGCAGTAATGTGTCCACTATGATGACGCTGCTGCCCATCATCAATCTTGTAGAATGGTCAGTGACACTTTGCGTATGCAGTATGCAATTATTACGGAATAATGCCCACAATCGTCATGCTGGGCAAGCGATCTTCGATACATGTATGATCAGTGACCCTTTAATCCCTAAGTCAGCCATAAGACTTACGATACCCATAGGATACATGTTAAGTAGTATAAAATATCCTAAGATTTTAAAAATAAAGTCTAGTGGCTTTACAAAGCTTATCTACAGCAAAACTGTGCACAATTTACGTCCATCCATCGAGCCAGGACTGACATTGCGTGACCGCGATAAAAACAAGTGCGGTCCGAAGAAAATATAGCCTGCTTAGCGTTGATTGCGAAGCAAGGCGAAGTTGGTTCACGTTCACTAAGCACTACTACCTCGAACTTCGTAATTCATTTTGGATTTGTCTCTGTTAATGAAACAAAGACGTCATATGACAGAGACAGTAAATCCTCGACAGATTTCTAAATTCGCGGTAGGGCCGCAGTAGCCGTATCATGCAAGTGAGGTTTTGCTAGCCTTTACTTGATACATAAGAAGCTAAGCTAAGTATTTAGTATATCTAAACATCTCTCAACAATCTGCCAAGAGGGTTCTCAAATTCTTTGGGCACATAATGCGATCACCACACCACACAGTCGCGAACGTGACGTCATACTGGGTCAAATTGAGGGCAAGCGTGCTAGAGAGAGAGCCCCTGCAAGATGGTCGGACCCTATTAGACAAGCCTGTGGTTCTATCCAGAAGGCAGCCCACATAGCTCTTGATCGCAAAAAATTGAAGGACATAGTTGTTGGTCACGATCCTCAGTCATGACGGAACGACGAAGAAGAGACTTGATACATAAAGCAGTTTATCACGCTCGTACTCGTATTGATACATTGGAGCAAATGCGATGAATTATACGAAACGCCAACGTAAACGTTATTGGCCAACTTACAAGCACATAGCTAAGGATACGGAATAGTGACGTTTTCACTGTATTTGAAGGCTCGAAGGCAAACGCATTATTACAATCCTTTTTTTTTTATATGACAAAGGTAAACAAGTGAACTCTCAGCCCACCTGATGGAAAGCAGGAACTGAAGCCCATGGACATAGTGACCAAAAAATCGCCTATGCGCTGCCAACCCTCAGGACTTAGATGGATTGCTTCTATCTATGCCAGTAAGTACACCGGCTATCTTACCTCCAAACCAAAACACAGCAGGATGCCAATTAGCCAAGTTGCCAATCACTAACGCTCAGTAGCGTATCACTCTTTGTCACTCTTTCATATTAGTGCGACAAAGCCAGTTATCTGCATTTCGTTTACGATTAACTATTAAGCGCCAGCGATTGGCAACTTGTTTAACACGTTCCCTGTGCATCTAAAATCGATAGTGTCACCTCTCACGTGCAAATTCTCGCACAAAATTTCAAGCATAACCTGGCAACAGTATTAAAAGTCCGCCAATACCTAATTTTATCAAATTGTCACTTTTTACAGCTGATACGTGCGAGTAAGTTAACGTAGCTTAGCTCGTACGTGCAAATTTCAAATCATACCTATGTATATTTAAATAAGGTCGTGTATCATATAATTATGCTGCATTCACGTATCATCAATACCTTCAAATGCATCACATGTGATACATGCACAGGCAACGTGTTAAGCACCCAGTGCAAGCGGCAGCTATTTAGGGGCAAGTTAACGGGTAAGACAGTGGTAGCTATCCGGGCGGACCCTGCACGAGGTCCTACCACCAGCCAATCCAATACAATCTGATGTTAAAAAAGATTCCACTAAAATTATTTTTTTAAATCGGTCTTGAAATTTTGTTGACAGGTGTGTTTTATAGTAATACTAGCGACCCGCCCCGGCTTCGCACGGGTACTATACCTACATAAAAACCTTCCTCTTGAATTACTCTACCTATTAAAATCTCATCAAAATCCGTTGCGTAGTTTTAAAGATTTAAGCGTACAAAGGGACATTATATTATATAGGGACAGAAAAAGTGACTTTATTTTATACTATGTAGTGATTATGATGTAAGTAATAAAGATACTACAATATTGTGTTTTGTATCAGATCAAACCACCGTACCACAATATTATTTTGTACTTACTTAATGTAGAAATATTACTATCAAATGCTTCTTATTTTGTAGTGAGCTGACCTTAGCGCAAATGTGATTCATTCTATTAGATCTGACACATATCCTGTTATAATTCCATGAGAGCAGAGGACTCATTGTCGAATGTTCATCGTTTGACATTACAATCAAAATGTATTGGTTTTCTTTTTTTCTTTCTCTTGCCCATTATTATACATTTTTTTTTTAATTTTTCATATATATTTATTTTCAAAAGTACAATTTGTGAACATAGATTAAATCTAACTAATCTACTTAACCTAACCTACATCTAAGATTGGCCCTTGGGGCATTGTACCGAGGATGCTGGCGGCATTTCCTCGCTGTATCGCAATACTGATGCGTTGTGCGAGGAAGTCGCCAGCTCTTCGGTCTTTAGTTCCATCAATTATTGCCCATTATGATTCCTAAAGGACATTTTTATTGTTTGGGAATTCATGATTGAAATAACAACTGAACTTACGTTGATATTACACTGCTTTTATGTATGTATAATATACAACAACAAAGAAGAAACTAATGAAACACTTGGAGTTTTTATTAGGTATTTAACATGTTGTGTCATTTTTTCACTTACTTCATTTCAAAGTGACAGTCATCTTACCTGCGACGATAGACTATAAAAGCCCGACCACCAAACTGTGTAATGTACAAATGTATAATCGGTAGTCAATAATCTAGAAATCCCTATGACAGCTCAAAAATGCTACCAGAATTCCGATGTCTGGATATTTATTATGTGGATTTCGTTGTGTAAAATGTTATTTCTGTTGACTATAAAAATATGATGCACTGAGTTTCCAATTACATTGGCATTACAATGTTTTATGCTATTTCTGAATACTGTTCCACAGTAAAATATTTATTCATAACCCCAGGCGCCAGCATTTGTTTTATTGAATTTCTGTGATTATTCTACGTCTGTCTCCTATACTATGCTTACAGTCGCCTGATAAATCGGAGCTGCCAAGGACTGAAGGAATTTTTCTGCTCAACGGAGCCGGCTGGCGGCAACTTAGTTCAGCGCAGCGGCTGGCAATGTGATGTTTGCCGTCCGGAGGACAGAAAAACTATTAGGCAATAAAAAATCAAATTAGAATCTATTTAGGCCCATTTAAAATTTGCGAAATTGTGTGTGATTTGCCACCAACTGTCCGTACGCTAGTGATGTATGTGTATAATAATGGTGCATAAGTAGATATTTGCCGTGTGGTGACGGCAGTAAGAATACATTTGTCACCACCCCAACTCCTCCTGCGGGTGTCGTAAGAGTCGACTAAGGGATTGAAGTGTCACTTACCATTATTTAATAAAAGATGTTGATGGGCAGCAGCGTCATCATAGTGGACACATTACTGCGATCGCCAATCCGCTTGCCCAGCGTGGCGATTATGGACATTTGCCTCCTAATGCGTCTATACGCATAGTTAATAGGAGAGGCCTACGTCCAGCAATCGACTATCATAGGCTGATGATGATGGTGATGATGAAGAAGTAGATATTAGATACACGCCAGGTGTTTCTCAAATATTCATGAATACGTCTTAAAACTTCATCTTATATAAATACCTATAACAATGTTTTTAATCCACTTGATGTATTTCAAGATGTTTTCAAATGGCAGAATCAGTATCAATCTGTAAAAGCTTTTAATAAAGGTATGTTGAACCCACTGTTGTTTATTGAAAGCGGGATTCCAATGAATAAAATTGTAATTATACTCGTAGCCTGTCAAACTATCAATATGACCAATGATAAACTTCTTCAAGGACCAAGGAGAAAAGGATTAAAAGAAAAGTTATATTTTGGAAAAATAATTTATTTTTAATTTGGCAGCCTCCGTAATAGTTGGATCCTACCTACGATGCTAGAGGTGCCAAGTTGTTGAGTCGAGTATGTTTTAAGTTTTTCTTGATTTACGTTTAGGTATATGCCGAGAATTTGACATGATTTGCTTTTAATTATATGAATTAAGATATGTTTTTAAACTAATATTACCTATATCGATTACATCGCATGCCTATTCCATATGATTCTCCACCACGATTAGTTGGTCACTGAAATGAAATATGGTTTCACATTAGATTAGGTCAACGACATGCCTATAGCCGTACCATGAGTTGGAAAATACGCACTTAAAATGGTGATACTCGAATACGTAATAGGCATTTTTCCTAGCGTTTCAACCGTCGTAACTCCGGTGGCAACATTATTACATTTTTTTCGGCGTATCTCATAATTTCTTTGGATATTTTGGTAGACGTAGTTGACAACTACCAAGATATCCAAAAAAATTAGGTACCCACAGAAAATGCGTAATAATGTTGCCACTGAAGTCACGGCGGTTGAACGCTCGGAGAAATGCCTTAATAATCGCTCTGACACATTGGAGCGAGTGCGATGGCCTGCCTTACGTATCGAGAAAAACATAAGGTTACCGATACTTGCGAAGTCATAGTACGGCTACTGATTATGAAGCCCTGCGTGATTATCAAAAGCTGACTCATTTTTCAAACAAATCCCCAATTTTACAGCTTCCCCACTGTTTGTGTAACTGGTCACTGACATTACAAGCAACAGGTCATCGCACCAATTGTTAGTAATTAGCATTTTTAATGTTCACAAAGAAAACCATTACGTTTTATATGACGCACTACTGAAGATTCTGAGGCTCAAGTTCGATACTACGAAGTCTTTGTAGTCAGGGTCAATGGCATGCGTTAAGGTGTAAACGCACCGATTATAATCACCAGATTACAAATAGAAAAAACCGCCGTACCATTATCAATTTATTATTTAAAAAATACAGTTAAATCAACCTACCTCGAAAACTATAGGAGATAATTTAATCAAACCAAAAATCGTTGATAGAGTTTATTAATGTGCATAACATATGTCGGAGTCGCGCTTCAGTTGGCGCAGACCTGTACAACACGTCGAGCCATCGAACGCCAGAATTGTGTTATTTACAATGAGAACAGTTTTGTTTGCAATGTTTACAATTAATTTGTTAAGAGTTACTAAATCTAGAAAACGATAAGCAATGTATTGCTTCGAGTGGTCTTTGCTTTAGTCCATGCAGGTAGATAATAAAAGCCGGTTGAGATCTACCCGCCTGTGAAGCAGGTAGTTTATGACCTGACAGTATAAAAGATCACTAGCGCTGTTTTCATGATGCATTGGCATTCGCGCGTTAGACTTAGAAGGAAGTCATTCTTGCTTTAGACATTGAAAAGTTAATTCATTCTGATTCCCGCGTTAGACTTCGAAGGATTGATTCTTGCTTAGACTTGGAATAGATTCCGATTACGATTATTCCTTCCCTTAAGTCAGTCTATCTCGAGACCGCGAATAGATTTGATTAAGTGCACTCCAGCCAGAGTAACAGGAGTTTGACTAAATTCAATAGTTCGTTATATTCAGATTCGGATCGTTATTTCCTAGCATCCTGATAAAAGACGTTATTTCTTGTGTTTTGAAATTGGTGAAGCATGGACTCAAACTTAGAACTCTCCAGTCGTTTTCCATCAGTTGTTGTTATTGTTTAAAGCGTTTGATTAATCGTGTTTTAAGTGTATGCCTATTGTAATCATCTAAAATTGTAATTACCAATGATTTTGAAAAGATAAAAATATACAACCCGCTGAGTTTCTTCCTGGTTCTTCTCATGATGTGGTTTAACTCTTGCGAACCAGAGTAGTAATAAAAAAAAAGATCTTAATTCCTCTTGTGTTTTCATTATGAGTCCATGCCTGCACGCAAGTGCGTAATTCAGTATTCTGAATTGTTAGTAATGAGTAGCTAGAAGTTAGATAGTGTGGGCGTTATGCCAAAGATAATTTATGTCTTTTATGTTTTTGGATATTTAATGTTTTTACAATTTTACTTTTTAATAGTTTTATATTTTACAGTTTTATGCGTTTTACAATTTTACGATTTGATATTAAATTATTTAATGTTATTTTATTCCAAATGAAATTAATTATTTATTTATATCAAATGAATTTTATTGTATAGTGTAAATTATAATTATGTCAATGAATTTATATTTAATCATGTTAGTTATTAATTATTTACAGTAATTTTAATTGATTGATTTAATGTATAATGATTTTTACCTTTTAACCTATTTACATAAATCGGTTTAATTTATTACAATTAATGAAATCATTTTTATCAATATTAGCAAGCACAATATGTAAATAAAATCGAATGCATTATCTATAATTGTTTTGTGAACAAACGGACAAACAGATCCCGTGTTATTAGTATACAGGGCGTCCCACGGCGATGCCACATGGAGGGAAAGTACCTTAAATATCATAGATAGCATATTTTGCTGAAAGAAGACTTCATTTTATTTTTAAGACTTAGTAAAGTTGCATTCAAAGTTTTTCAAAAAATTACTTGCTTCACCCGGAAATCGAACCAACTACAATTTTTTTACAAATTTGAACCAAACTTTTTTGGTTATTCTTTTAGTTTTAGATACTATGTTTCTTAAGGAAAATTGTTATTTTTTATTTATTCTTTCGAATGATAGAATAAAATTACGAAAATTTTTTTTTTGTTTTAAAGTAGGTTAGGTTCGATGCCTAGAAAAAGCAAAATTTTTTTTGGATTTTTTTTAATGCAGTATTATTTCATTTTCAAAATAAAATAAAGTCTTCTTTCAGCAAAATACGCTATCTATGATATTTAAGTTACTTTCGCTCCATGTGGCATCGCCGTGGGACGCCCTGTATAAATATGTAAGCAGCGAGCGCGCGCTCGGCCACAAACCAGTTCCCGACCGGCCGGCCTGCGCCTGCGCAGCGCAGCCCGCCGCAGTCTCTGATCCGCTTTAACGCCAAGTGCATGTCGCCTTGCGCGCCGGCTGCCGCTTTAATTTATGCTCGCGCTTGTATAGTTTTAAGTGCTTTCACCCTATATTTTCTCCTTCTGTGCATGTGAACTCTTTTCTATGCTTTCGCTTACGCTTATGAGCTAGTAATAAACATTTAAAGTGCTAAGGACTGGCTGTTTTTATTTCGCGCCGAAGCTGTCCTCAAGTAAGTGAATAGAAGAATTAGAACTGTGTGATAACACACGCGCCTTTCCACACTGGTGACCCCGCTAAGCACGTTACTATGGGTGAAAACGGCAACGGCTCTACAGCGGAGAACAAAGGAGAACCGTTACAAAATGGCGCTGAGCAGTTAACGGCTGAGTCATTTCGGGTTGGCGTAAGGATACCACCCTTTTATCCGGACAAGCCAGCGCTATGGTTTGCGCAGCTTGAAGGGCAGTTCCGGTTATCTAAAGTTACGGCGGATGAGACCAAATTTTATTACGCGATGGCGCAGCTTGAACCCCAGTATGCGGCGGAGGTCGAAGATATTATTACGTCACCTCCGGCCGACGACAAGTATTTAAAGCTCAAAACGGAGCTTATAAAACGCCTTTCTGCGTCAAGAGAGAGGAAGGTTCAACAGGTCTTGAACCATGAAGAGCTAGGAGACAGGAAGCCTTCACAGTTCCTTCGGCACCTTCAAAACCTGGCGGGACCTGGGCTACCTGAGGACTTCTTACGTTCCATTTGGGTCAATCGGCTACCTCAGCGAACTCAGGATATCGTCGCATCGCAGATGAAGTTATCGTTGGAAGATTTGGCAGAGTTGGCCGATCGCCTTCACGACGTCGTCGCACCTACCCCGCAGGTAGCAGCTGCAGCGCTACCCTCCACTTCATCTGATCCCCTAGTCCTACAGATCGCGGAGTTGAGCAGGCGGATGCAGGCACTGGACGCCAAGGTTGGTCGAATGTCTTGACCCAAAGCAAGGTCATCGAGCCACACTCGTCAGCGTTCCACGTCCAAGAGGTCCAACTCCAACTACCGGAAGTTCCCTACCTGCTGGTATCATCACAAGTTCGGGGAGCAGGCTAAGAGGTGCATCAAGCCTTGTGATTACCAGGCGGGAAATGCGTAGGGCAGTCGGTAATGGCGACGGGCGGCTGCCCCGGCACAGGTCGCATATTCATCATGGATTCTAGGACAAAACTACAATTTCTTGTGAACACAGGTAGTGATTTGTGTGTTTTTCCGCGTAGTAAATTAAAAAATCGTAGAGCGCCGACGAACTATAATTTGTGCGCCGCCAATGGCACAGTGATAAATACTTACGGTTACGTGCATCTAGTTCTTAGTATAGGCTTGCGCCGTGACTTTCCCTGGCGATTTGTTGTAGCGGACGTTACAAGGGCCATAATAGGTATAGATTTTTTATCTCATTATGATCTTCTTGTCGATTGCAGGAAACATCAACTCATCGATCGCAATACATTGCTCTTCGCCCAGGGTTTGCCTGCCAAGTCGTCTGATGCCATTTCCTCAGTCAAGGTTGTAACGGGTGAGTCGAACTACCACACAATACTACAGGAATATCCCGACATCACTCGCCCATCTGGCATACACCGTACAATTAAACACACCACACTACACCATATCCGGACTACATCCTGACCTCCTGTTTTCAGTGCACCTCGTAGGTTAGCACCTGACAAGTTGGCCATCGCGAAGGAGGAGTTTTCTTCTATGCTTGCTAGTGGCATAGCCAGACCCTCCGAGTCTCCTTGGGCCTCACCCTTGCATTTGGCCCCTAAAAAGGACAATGGTTGGAGACCCTGCGGCGATTATAGGATGCTCAATGCGCGTACAGTACCTGATAGGTATCCTATACGACATATTCAGGATTTTACGCATAATATCGCAGGCTGCCGCGTGTTTTCAACCATTGACCTTGTTAAGGCCTATAATCAGATCCCCGTCAACCCTGAAGACATCCCGAAGACCGCCATAACGACGCCGTTCGGTCTTTTCGAATTTCCGTTCATGACGTTCGGTCTTCGAAATGCCGGACAGACGTTTCAGCGCTTCGTGGATGAGATGTTGCGGGGATTAGACTTCTGTTACAGCTACTTGGACGACTTCTTAGTCTTCTCGAGGGATGAGAAGACCCATGAAGCCCATCTTCGACAGCTGTTCGCCCGGTTACAGGAATACGGCATGGTTATCAACACCTCCAAGTGCGTGTTCGGGGCTTCAGAGGTAACTTTTTTAGGATACCGTATTTCTGCTGAGGGTACCAAACCTCTTCCTGCCAAGGTCGCGGCCATCAATGACTTCCCTCCACCAAAGAACGTGCGAGAGCTCAGGCGGTTTCTGGGCATGATGAACTTTTATCGCAGATTCATACCCAGTGCTGCCCAGCATCAGGCTCCCCTGAACGCTCTGCTGACAGGTTCGGTGAAGGGATCACACCCGGTCCAGTTCACACCGGCGGAGCAGGACGCGTTTGAACATTGCAAGCAGGACCTGAGCCAGGCTTGACAAATGTGGTAGCTGACACTCTCTCTAGGGTCGAGGAGATCACACAGCCGGTGGACGCATGCAAGCTGGCTGTAGCACAGAGTACTGACCCAGAGTTGGAGCAGCTGCTGAACGGTGACAGCTCGTTGCGCCTGAGGAAAGTCCTCATACCAGGTACTAATGCTGAGCTGTACTGCGATGAAAGTGGCAAGTCTTTGACTGCTAGACCATACGTTCCAGCAGAATATAGGCGTCAGGTCTTCGAGAGCCTCCACTCTTTTAGCCATCCAGGCGCTAACGCGTCAGCGAAACTCGTGGCTGACAGGTATGTGTGGCCTGGGGTCAGGAGAGACTGTCGAGAGTGGACCAGGAGCTGTCTGGCTTGCCAGCGGTCAAAAGTCACTCGACACGTTTCCACGCCTCTGTCTTCATTTGACATTCCCAAGGCTAGGTTCTTGAACATCCATATCGATCTGATAGGACCACTACCTCTTGGCCAAGGTTTTAGGTACTGCCTCACCGCCGTTGACCGTTTCACGAGATGGCCTGAGGCAATTCCAATACCAGATATGTCTGCTGATACCGTAGCACAGGCCCTGCTGCACGGTTGGATTGCTAGGTTCGGGTGTCCTATGGATATTGTAACTGACAGAGGCCGGCAGTTCGAGTCTGCACTCTTTAAGAAGCTGTCCCATCTCACAGGGTTTGTACATAAGCGCACCACAGCTTACCATCCTGCCTGTAATGGCATGGTGGAACGTTTTCACCGGCAGCTGAAAGCCGCCATCACTTGTCACGCCGGCAGCACCTGGGTTGAATCACTCCCACTGGTGTTATTAGGCGTAAGGAACGCTTTCAAGGAAGACCTTCAGTCATCATCTGCTGAGCTAGTCTATGGACAGCCCTTGCGGATGCCTGGTGAGTTTTTCCACCCAGGTGCTGACCCATTGCCTGATGTGACGGACTACTTGTCTCGGCTTCGCACGTTCGTGAGGAACTTGCACCCGACACCAGCCTCGCGTCACTTAGGTCAGCGTCGCACCTTCATTTTCAATGATCTAGCCACATCTTCACATGTCTTCCTCAGAGATGACACATTGTGCAAGTCATTGAAACCGGCGTACACAGGTCCCTTTAAAGTTCTGCAAAGAGGACCAAAGATTTTCACATTGCTCGTGAACGGTAAGTCTGTGACAGTATCAATAGACCGGGTTAAGCCAGCCTATATACTTCATGACACACAAACCACTCACATTACGCATAACACACTCTCACCTAGCAACACCCTTAAAGCCACCACCACCGATACAGCATTGAGTGAGGAAAGTGGCATCAAACGTACACGGTCAGGCCGTGTAGTTCATTTCCCAGACTATTATCGCCCTTAGTCGGTCTCTGGAGGGGGGTGATGTGGGCGTTATGCCAAAGATAATTTATGTCTTTTATGTTTTTGGATATTTAATGTTTTTACAATTTTACTTTTTAATAGTTTTATATTTTACAGTTTTATGCGTTTTACAATTTTACGATTTGATATTAAATTATTTAATGTTATTTTATTCCAAATGAAATTAATTATTTATTTATATCAAATGAATTTTATTGTTTAGTGTAAATTATAATTATGTCAATGAATTTATATTTAATCATGTTAGTTATTAATTATTTAGAGTAATTTTAATTGATTGATTTAATGTATAATGATTTTTACCTTTTAACCTATTTACATAAATCGGTTTAATTTATTACAATTAATGAAATCATTTTTATCAATATTAGCAAGCACAATATGTAAATAAAATCGAATGCATTATCTATAATTGTTTTGTGAACAAACGGACAAACAGATCCCGTGTTATTAGTATATAAATATGTAAGCAGCGAGCGCGCGCTCGGCCACAAACCAGTTCCCGACCGGCCGGCCTGCGCCTGCGCAGCGCAGCCCGCCGCAGTCTCTGATCCGCTTTAACGCCAAGTGCATGTCGCCTTGCGCGCCGGCTGCCGCTTTAATTTATGCTCGCGCTTGTATAGTTTTAAGTGCTTTCACCCTATATTTTCTCCTTCTGTGCATGTGAACTCTTTTCTATGCTTTCGCTTACGCTTATGAGCTAGTAATAAACATTTAAAGTGCTAAGGACTGGCTGTTTTTATTTCGCGCCGAAGCTATCCTCAAGTAAGTGAATAGAAGAATTAGAACTGTGTGATAACACACGCGCCTTTCTACAATAGCAAAACCTCTCCCTATAGCTCGGCCGGAGCCTGATATAAAGCGGGCCCTACGCCGTTAAATATATTTGTTTTGAATTTTATATCGCGTAGTTTAAAAAAATAGAGAGGGGGGCACATTTTTCAGACTTTGAGAGCTGATATCCCGAAAACAATTTGCTTAAATTATACTCCGCTGCCAGTCTGAGACGTTTAACGTGTAGTAACGCGGTATGACAACAGCGTAAGTCACATATTTTCAAAGTTAAAAAAAAAAAAAACAAAATTTCTCTCGTATAGCAACACTTTGTAATGGCGTCATTACGTTTTATGTGACAGCGTAGTCATTGAGCTCTCTCGTTTATTTATATCCTAAACAATGTTATTTTTGTGTCTTTACTATTCTGATATGTTTAATATCACCGTAAGTGAAATAACAGTGGGTGTGGTGAATGTTTTATGTAGAAAATCATCTTATATCGTGAAATATGAAGTACCGCCAAAAAGGTGAAACCAAGGTTTGTTGTTAAATCTTCGATGAAATGCATTGAGGTATGTACAATTCATATTATTGAGATAACAAAGTTATCTACTGTAATCTTATATTCGGTATAATACGGTGTATATTCTACCGGTTAAAATATCGGTCATTTACCAAACTAACCTAAAAGTTGTGTAAACAAACAAATAGACTATCCAATTAACCTTGAAAATGAATGCATTTCCGACTTCCGGACATAGATATCTAAAAATATTTTGACATTCATTCAATTTTATTTTTTTAAATGAACCGTTATTTTCTACATTCAAAAGAGAAGCGTCTTCTTTCTTTTTCGGCGGTTTGAATGTTGAGGACATTATCAGTTAGTGTAACCGTTTTTTACTGATTTACGTTGAAATGGGGAAAAGGAAAAGAAAAGGACATGATGAAGAATACATCAAACAGAAAATAAGAAGACTGGAGAAGAAATTACAAAAATTACCTACACAAGACTCTGTTCCCTCATCAGCGTCCCCTTCACCGACGCCAGCTATGAATGCTATGATGACTACCGAACAGGCTGGACCCTCCAACGATCCCGTTATATTGGACGAGGACTCGGCTCCAGGTGTGTAAAACAATAAATAGTTGATGTATGTGACTTTAAACGCCTGGGTTATATACATGTCTATATGACATGATGTCTATATGGAACAACAAAAAGTGGATAAAATACTTTGCAAATCATTAACCTGTATTGTACTTAAGGGCCAGCGCTTTCACTTTGAGGTCTGACAGAGCCCAACTATATAAGGCAAGATATATTATCTTTATTTGTTCCTTCAGGGCCAGCGCTTTCACTTTGAGGTTTGACAGTGCCCAATTACCTAAGGCTAGAGTTATCATGTTAAGGATAAACAAAGCCTCACTAACTTGAGTCTATAATTGGCTCCTATCTATTGATGCGCTACTACATAGAAAGTAGACAAATCATTATGTATTACCTTCATCCATGACATAAACTTACAGATGTGGACCAGATACCAGAAGAGTTCCTGCTTGCTCTTGGTGATGATGGTGCAGAAACAACAGAAATAGGAGATCCTATTAGACCGGAATTAGCACACCGCTGGTCGAAAATTATGACAGAAGGGCTAACAAAGGATTCCAAGGAAGCTATTCTCAAAAAATATCCTACACCAGAAAATTTTCCCAGAGCTGAAGCACCTCTCATGAACCCGGAGATATCAGCTTCACTCTCAGATATCTCACAGAAAAGAGACAAACGGATATTAATCCGTCAAAACTTGATTGGAAAATTAATGGTATGTCTTGGAAAATCCCTCACAGCCCTATTAAAAGGCAATATTAATAGTAAAATTCTAATTGAGGAGGTTAACGATGCAGCAAAAATTGCAGCTGAGGTGCATCATCAGGACTCACAATCGAGGAAGTATTTTGCACTTTCTGGTGCTAATAAGACTGTCCAAGAAGCTGTACGAACTACAAAAATAGACGAGTTCTTGTTTGGAGCAGATTGTGGAGATAAAATAAAAGCTGCACAGGCCTTACAAAAGGCTAGTGCCCAAATAAAAACAGCCCCCAGTCAGCCAGCCAACCAACCAGGTTCGAATACAAAAAAGCAGCAGGTAAACTGGAAAGGCCCACCACCACATCAACAACCACAAAATCGTGGTGGGCATCATGAACGTCGACACACCTACAGGAAACAGAAACCCGATCACCATCACCAGAGGAGTCACAAGCGTCCACCACCGAGGTCCCGGTCCAGATACCAGAGATAACTCAGGTACATGCTGGTAGGTTAAGTTTGTTCAAATCCAATTGGCTAGAAATTACCGATGATCCAGTCATCTTACAGTGGATAC
This sequence comes from Thaumatotibia leucotreta, assembly GCA_025490895.1. NCBI lineage: Eukaryota > Metazoa > Arthropoda > Insecta > Lepidoptera > Tortricidae > Thaumatotibia > Thaumatotibia leucotreta. The sequence continues at coordinate 149,150 of JALPQI010001451.1, forward strand.
AGGGATATGAAATTCCTTTTTCTCACAAGCCTCCTTCATATAATTCAGAACCACAATCCTGGCAAAAGAAAGACAAAATTACTATTAGTAAGGAAATTAAGAAACTTGTTTCCTTAGGTGCAGTCTCGAAATGTTCACCCTGCCCAGACCAATTTATCTCCCCAATATTTCTGGTACCAAAACCAAATGGATCATATAGGTTCATTTTAAATCTCAAGAAACTGAACAAGTATATTGACCCGATACATTTCAAATTAGAAGATGTGCGAACAGCTTCTAAACTTATGACAGAAAATTGTTATATGGCATCAGTTGACTTAAAAGAGGCTTATTTTTCTTTACCAATTGCAGAAAACAGTAAAAAGTATCTGAGATTTTCATTTGATGGTCAATTGTATCAATTTAATGCTCTCCCTTATGGTTTATGTACTGCTCCCTATGTGTTTACTAAACTTCTTAAACCAGTAGTAACCTATTTAAGACAAGAAAATATAATAATGACTTCATATTTAGATGACAGTCTTTATTTCAACAAATCTATAGATAAATGTAGAAAAGATGTTGACTTTGCATGTAAATTATTACAAGATTTGGGGTTTGTCATAAATTTTGAAAAAAGTGTTCTCACACCGAGTCAGTCATGCAAATACCTAGGTTTTAATTTAAATTCCATGAATGTGTCATTGTCAGTTCCTGAAAAGAAACAAATATCAATATTAGCGGAAATAATATCTTTTCAACAAAAACAAACTTGTAAAATTAGAGAATTTACTCACTTATTGGGTTTATTAAATTCAATTTGTCCTGCAGTGCCTTATGGTCTCGTATATACCAAACTACTTGAAAGAGAAAAATACTTAGCCTTACTTAAATCAAAAGATAATTATGATGCAAAGATGACCATATCTCAGACTATTGTTTTAGAATTGGACTGGTGGTGCAGAAATATTAAGAAATTTAATTTGATAAAACAGAATAAATTTATAGTTGAAATAAATACTGACGCTTCTACTACAGGATGGGGAGCAGTATGTGGTACTAACAAGGCATCAGGGTCATGGTCACAAGCAGAAAGGAAATATCATATAAATTATTTGGAACTTAAAGCTGTCTTATTAGGACTACAATGTTTCACAAAGGAATTTTTTAACTGTGAAATTTTATTAAGAGTGGACAATACTACCGCTGTAGCATATATAAATAAAATGGGAGGAATTCAATTTCCTCACCTTAATAACATTACCAGAGACATTTGGCAATGGTGTGAAGATAGAAACATCTGGATATTCGCTTCATATATTAATACAAAGGATAATGTGGAAGCGGATATTGAGTCTAGAAAAAATAATGTTGAATGGGAACTCTCCTCCAAGGCTTTTAACAAAATAGTTCTTCAATTTGGTTTACCTGATATAGACTTATTTGCTTCTCGAATAAATAAAAAATGCCATAGATTTGTTTCATGGAAATGCGACCCGGAAGCTTATGCTATTGATGCGTTTACATTAAACTGGGGTAGTGCAATTTTTTATGCTTTCCCACCATTTTCCTTAGTGCTAAAATGCTTATACAAAATTAAGATAGATAAAGCAGTAGGAATTCTTGTTTTCCCATACTGGCCCTCTCAGCCGTGGTTTCCAATGATTCAGTCATTGTTAGTAGGAAATTTGATTATGTTTGAGCCAAATAAACATTTGTTGTCATCTCCTTCCAGAGAAAGTCACCCCCTCCATCAGCAACTTACCCTGGCTGCAGGCTTGCTATCAGCCAGGGATACTCCAGACGTGGAACCCCACCGTCAGCACTCAACCTTATGTTAAACTCTCTATCTGAAAATACTATAAAACAATATGATTGTTCCTTAAAACTGTGGTGGAAATTTTGTAACAAGCATAATTTAGATACTTATCAAGCTTCAATTCCATTTGTTCTAAAATTTTTAAGCGAGTGTTTTGAGACGGTCATCATATGGTACATTGAACACCACCAGATCAGCTCTGTCTCTGATTATTGGACCAAGAATTGGATCAGATGACAGAATAAAACGCCTCATGAAAGGAGTATTCAGATCTAAACCACCTAAGCCGAAATACAACGTGACCTGGGACCCGGGACTGGTGTTGAATTTTTTATCCAATTTTGTTAATGATAATATTACACTTGACATATTGACAAGAAAACTTGTCACAATCCTAGCTTTAACATCTGGCCATAGAGTCCAGACTCTGTCCTTGATTAATATAAAGAACATTTACTTTACTGATGAAGGAGTTCAAATATACATACCAGACTTAATAAAAACCTCAAAGAGAGGTAGTTTCCAACCGATGCTATGCCTTAGGACGTTTAATTGTAAAAAAGAGATCTGTCCAGTCGCAACTATTAAAGCATATCTTGTAAGGACTGAATCCCTAAGAAATAATGAAAATAGATTGATACTTACTTATAAAAAACCTTATAGACGAGCAACTACACAGTCTATAAGTAGCTGGATTAAGATTACTCTTAAAGATGCTGGAATTGACATAAATATGTTTACAGCACATAGCACTAGACACGCGTCTAGTTCAGCTGCATTAAGATCGGGAGTTAGTATAGAACAAATTTGTAAAACTGCAGGTTGGTCGCAGAGTTCGGCAACATTTGCCAGACACTACAATAGGCCTATAAGTCAAGACTCGACACAGTTCAGTGTCGCTATATGTAATACTATTATGTGATTTGAATGTTAATTTTATGAAGCTAGATTTATTATTACTTAGCTGATTTCATTGTTGTTTTTTCTTTTTTGTTCTTAAGAAGTAAAATATATTTTATTCTATTCATTATACATTAAGGTTTATTATTAACAACCCATGCTTCAAATATCTACACGTTAAACGTCTCAGACTGGCAGCGGAGTATAATTATAAGATTAAACGAACTTACCTTAAGTGAAGTTCTATCTTAATTATACGAAGCTGCCAGTCTGAGACGTCACACCCAAAATCCCACCCACTAATACATAGTATTATCCCGGATTAGGGTTGTTAATTACCTCTATCTTTAAACGAAATGACGCCATTACAAAGTGTTGCTATACGAGAGAAATTTTGTTTTTTTTTTTTTTAACTTTGAAAATATGTGACTTACGCTGTTGTCATACCGCGTTACTACACGTTAAACGTCTCAGACTGGCAGCTTCGTATAATTAAGATAGAACTTCACTTAAGGTAAGTTCGTTTAATCTTATAATAAAAATGAGAATTATAAACCTTCATATCATTTAAAAATACCTTTCTATTAATACCCCACACGCTTATATACAACTAAAAACATTTTTCTATCCCTCAGTTACATGTATGGAGGGCCCCCACCCCAATGGTTTTTTTTACAATTTAGTATCATAATCCTGTAGCGGTTCATACAACACATATCCTTACCAAATTTCGTTACTGTAGCATTTATAGTTTCGGAGTAAATCGACTGTGACAGACGGATAAACGGACAGACGGACAGACGGACAAGACGAATCTATAAGGGTTCCGTTTTTGCCATTTTGGCTACGGAACCCTAAAAACCGATGTCAAACGATTTCTATAAGATCCCATCTTCAGACTCTGACGTGGTAACCTTAAGTTTATTTCTTTATTTTATTCTACCACTTTGTCGGTGTGATTAATATGTAGGTATGTACTAGGGTGGTCCTTAGGTTTGCAAAATATTTTTAAGACATAATATTATTAAATGACGTAGTGACATTTCTATTACTCCCTAGAGAAT